>JANHFT010002314.1:115843-142048 GCA_032467955.1 Pseudoxenodon macrops
GTCAGAGGTGGTATTTACCAGTTCTCCAAACTACTCAAAATTTCCGCTACCGGTTCTCCAGAACTGATCAGAACCTGATGAAGCCCACCTCTGGAGCAGTGGTGTTACATGGGCCTCTGTCACTACACTGTGCACCAGCTGTAGCTTCCAAATACTTTTCAAGGGTAGCCCCATGTGCAGCATGTTGCATTTGTCCAAAGATCAGATGATTAAGACTTGAATGACTGAGCACAGGGGCTCCTGAAGTTGTGCAAAGGCTCTCTTTAAACTTTCCATTTATTCTTGGGTCTCCAAGTAGTATAATCATTCATCCGTCACCTAACAAAATTTCTTTTGGATTTCATTTATTTAAAAGTTACACAATTTCCTTCCAGACGCATCGATTCACTAGACATGAAACTATCACCAACCTACGGATTCCTGCTTTCATAAACATCGTAACAATCAAGCTAATACCTATTCATACTTTCTGACATACAGTACATTTTAGTGTTTTTCAGAATTAAACCTATAACTTCCCCTTTCTGATGTATTCATACATCATCACTGGGAGTTGAGCAGCTTATGAATTTAATTAATTATTATTGTTTGATTAATCACTTTCATTGCAACCATTTTCTTGTTCCCTTTTTCTTTACCTTCACAAATACAGAACTCATTTTTATTTCATTCATCACATTGGTTCATGAATGCTTCTTTTATCATTTACTCTGCTTACCATCCAAGCTGTGATCTTTTTTAATGTGCAGTTATTGCCAGATGGACCGATAAACATTGACTTTTGTTGTTTATCGTGTCTTTGGTCAGTGAAGGGTTTCACAAAATGTTTTGGGGTTTTTTTTGGAAAAGAAAAAAAGATTAGGTTACTAGCCTTAGTAAATGCAGATTTTATTGCTAACAAGACAGAGTTGGCAAATTTGGGCACAATTTAGTTGGTCTGCCAAAAGACAACCAAAATCCTGTAGCATTCTTTTTTAAAAACAATAATTTTTATTTGAACCTTTTTTGCTTTAAAATCACATTCCACTTTTACAGCTTTCCATTATCAGTATCAATCCTGTTTGTAACTTTTCCATTCTTAATACACCCATATTCTATGCAAATCAGGATTTCTTCTGGAAAGACTACCTTGAAAATCAATGTACTGTTGCAATCTTCTACCAATCAGGAGATGTTTGCAATATTCTGATGCGCATTCTTTGATTCAGAAGATATTCACAATTTTATGATACCTATAGTTCTTATATAGTTCTCACTGGGGAAGAGCCTAATGCTGGGAAAGATTGAGGGCAAAAGAAGAAGGGGACGACAGAGAATGAGGTGGCTGGATAGAGTCACTGAAGCAGTTGGCGTGAGTTTAAATGGACTCAAGAGGATGGTAGAGGACAGGAAGGCCTAGAGGAACATTGCCCATAGAATTGTGATGGGGTGGACATGATGTCAGAACTAACAACAACAATTTCAATACTTGAAATCTGGAACAAAGCTGTATCCTGTTTTTTTTTTAATATAGTTAGTTGTTAAAGCTGCTAAACAGGACAAGTAAATGGGGGCTGGATAATCTGGATAAAATGGTGGTGGCGTGGCCAGTGCGTGCTGTATTTGACCCACGGGCCGCAAGTTTGACACCCCTAAGTTACTGCTTCACATCTTTAAAGAATTATTTTTAGTCCTATTCAAGCTACATAAACTAAGGATCATTGACAATGTTGGCTTCAGTCTTTCAGCACTATCACATTATAATATTATTGACCACAGCAACCATGACAATCAGACTGACGATGACTATTACCTTATTGACATTAATGGAAGAGTGCTGGAGATAATATTCACTTCTGGCTCTCAGAACCACAGAACAGAGCTCATATATCTTATTGTTCCATATTTTCCCATTGAAAACCCTGCCACATCTCCATCCAGATCTCAGACAGACCCTGATGGAATGCTGACCACTTCAATTTCTCCCACACACAAAACTGGCAGTGCTCACGAGTATGCCCTTGATTATTCAATTTGGCAGCATGATTTTTGCTTGCTTTGTGATCAGAACCATGCCATTTTCACAGATCAAAGAGAAATGGAAAAGATTTTTTAACTGTGGAAGAAGTTTATTTGAGAAGGGTTGAACCAAGAGGGAAAACAATAAAATCGTGGCTGAGTTTGGAAGCCAAGTTCTGACGGAATTAAGCACCAATGCGCATTGACAGTTTTAAGAAATCATCCTCCTAGTCTACAGTCCTTGATGCTTTCTATTTTTTCCGCCTTTCTCCTTTTTTTCTTCACACCTTCCTACCTAAACAGATTTTCCCCCTCAGATAAAAGACAGTTGGAAAGAAAGAAAGAAAAGAAAAGAAAAGAAAAGAAAAGAAAAACAGCCTGTCTGGGATGATCTGGAGTCTCCTTAAATTGCTGCAATTAACCACCAGAAGTGCACAGTAAAAAGCTCCTTTTAACCCAGCCTTTGCTGGTAACCCAGATATTTCCCAAACCTGAGTATCTGTAATTAGTCGATGGAGCTGAATCCTTAGGTCAGGGGTGTCAAACTCACGGCGTCACATTGTGATCACCTGAAGTAGCGTGACTTTTCCCCCCTTTGCTAAACTGGGAGTGGGAGCGGCCAGCGCGTGATGCATCCGGCCTGTGGATCACAAGTTTGACACCCCTGCCTTAAGTATACTGTGAGAGATGTTTTGTTGATCAGCCCAGGTTTTTAATATCAAACCTAGTTCATCTGGGTATCTAATAAAGCAGACTTAGCATGTGGAGACTCCTAATCCTTATGACCTAAGCTGGAGAATGATCCTCAACATTCTTTGAACAACATATGTTCTAAGCCTGCCAACTCAGATCTAGGAAGAGTTTTATGGAAAGAACAAATGTTCTTGAAGATACACAGGAAGAAAATTGATGGAGGAAGGAGACCATCAAGCAAGGAATAACATTAAAGGAGGATATGGTCGAAGGATACTACTTGAAGTACCCTGATTAGGTTGAGAGTTGGAGTGTCTAAATGTAAAACCAATATGCTCAAGTGGAGGCTCTTAGTAGATAACAAAATACTATAGGAGAGACACAGAGCCTGGCCCATCTTACTCTCCATCTTACAATAGGAGAGACACTGAGCCTGGCCAAATATAAGTGATGTAGTGTACCGATCACTTATATTTGGCCAATGACAAAGCCAAGAAAGTGGCCGCATTCTGGCAGTTTAACGTTTGATCTAGGCATGGAATAATAATAATAATATCTTTATTATTATTATAATTATAATATACATATAAATCATTATATTTATTATTAAGGACCAGCTTCAACTATAACCTTCCATTCTCAGTTCAACCATCAGGTTCCAGATCAGTTTTGCATTTATTGACTTTTCAGTCTGGATTTAATGGTTTTTATATGGTATAAAGGTATCCAAATGTGATATTCCAGCATTCTATGGGGAAGTTCACACTGAGTGTGGCATGGATTTCTACTTGATTATTTTGCCTCAATGGCACCACTACCTATGAAATGTCTCCTACTAAACTGATCTCCACAACCAAATATGCAGAAGAGACTGGATTTCTTCGTATGATCCTACATGGTCAGACAAAAGCTGTTAATGTGTTAGATTTTACTATTTTTAGATCCCTCCCTAACCTGCAGTGTTTTTAGCAGTAAAACAAAGTAGAAAAGGAGAACCCTACTAAGTAGGAAGATTTTTTGCATGGTAGCTGACTGGCAGTTCAGAGCATCTGCTTAGAGCAATAAAAATGGTATCGCAAGATGGAGATTAAAGAAATTTACCTGTCAAAATACAACTCTGTTTGGTTACCTCTGTCCATGGGACAGTTTTAGTAAACTGTCAATCAGTGGCTCGCTAAATAACCTCTCCAAAGCATAATCCACTTTTGCAGAGGATATCGGTGTGCCAATCATTTATTGAATCAAAGCCAAATTTGAAGCTGAGCAAAGCTCACTTTGTCAATCACTTCTTGGTATTATTTCTAGTAACCACCTGACAGCTTTTAACTTTCTTCATTTCTATTCCATGCAGTTTAGTTAAGAATCTTGCATATATTTTTTTTAATTGGCCTCATTTTATGATTGGTAACTAAGCAACTAATATGTTATTGTATATGGTAATACTGGGTGCAAGAGTTTCCTTGACCATTCCCTCGTTGTTGTGAGCGAATTATTTTCCTTCGAGTTGCTAAATAGCAGATCTAGCAGAAACAATGATTTAATTATGGGTTGTCCTGTTGTTTCTATCTATAAACACTTTTGGCACCGCTTAAAAATAAACACTGGCAAATAGATACTGTGTGATTTTTTAACTCATGAGAGAGTACCCTGGAACATCATTGCTAAAGATACAGAGGAGGAGAATTGAAATGGCAAGAAAATAGTTGGGGGGGAGTTGAAGCAAGAGAAAGAGATGAACATTTGAAAGCAAAATAAAGTTCAGACTCAAACTTTGCTTGTATTGATGCCTTTGCCATCGTCTGGTAAAACCTAAGAGTAGGTAGAGGGGGCAGCAAAGCCATTTTTGTCTTCGTGGATTAATACAGGTGGTTTTTTTAAAAGAAAGGCTTCAACAAGAAGTCCCATGTTTTGAAGAGGTTAGAAGAACAACATGTTTTAAACATACAAAAAGATTTAGTAGTCACTATCCTCCTCTATAGAAGAATGTATGGAATGGACTAACAGCCCAAGGCACTTACACCATTCTACTCTGTGGAACATGTGAAATGGACTAACATCCCATGTCTGGCAGAAGACGTTGAGTAGATGCATCACAGCCAGAAAATATGAGGCTGGAGAAGGATGGCCTAGATTTACAAGAATAAACAATTCGCTGGTGCTGAATGTATCAGTTCTGTATTTTTCTCATGCCAGCAATGTTTTAATGGAAGGGAGATACAGGGCTACAATTTATGATGGAAGTCAAATAGATGCAGTTTCCAACTTCTTAACAAAGGGGTACTGTTAAAAGAGCAGATTTGTAGTGAGAAAGGGAAATCTCTCTCTCTCCCTCTCCCTCTCTCCCGCCCTCCCTCCCTCCTCTCCATAAACTAGGAGTCTAAAACCAGCAGACCACGGAGTGGATGCATCATGCATAGGCCACACCCACCTCAGTTCCGTGAAGGGGAAAATGTCGTGATATGTCACGTGACAACAACATGACGCTGCAAATTTGACATCCATGACCTAGAAAGAAAACAGCAATCAGAATACATAATTTTGGTTCAATGAAGAAATAGGCTAGCCTGGTATGAAATACTCCCAATAATTTAGGTAGGGATCCATCACATAAATTAAGGGTAAAGGTGAAGCTTTCCCCTGTCCAGTTGTATCCAATTCTAAGCGGCGATGCTCATCTCCGTTTCTTAGCTGAGAGAGCCAGCTTTGTCCAAAGACATTTCCGTGGCCATGTGGCGAGTGTGACTATATGCTGAGATGCCTGTTACCTTCCCACTCAAGTGGTACCTATTTATCTACTTACATTTGCATGCTTTTGAACTGCTAGTTTGGCAGGAGCTGGGGCAAGTAATGGGAGCTCACCCTGTCGCACAATGCTTGGGTCTCAATCCCAGGCTGTCATCTTTTCGTCTGATAAGCTCAGTGTCTTTAACTGACCTCTGAGCCATCCCCCACCCCCTGTAAATTAAGAACTCTTGAGCAAATGATTGAGTGGTTGACCACATTACTCTGCCTCGGCTTTCTGATCAGGCCTTGTTCTCCTTATGAATCTTGGCAACCCTTCAGCAAGGCAGCTTAATGCAAACTACTTCATTCTTTAGAAATTCTCACCACATAAGTCTTCAAGGAGAGTCATAAGCATCAGTGATTGATGATTTGTCCCACTTGCCCACCCTTAATCCCGATCCAGACCTTCAAAGTTTGGCTCTTTCCATGTATCTTTGCTTGCATTGCTCTTTGCTTTTGTGGGATGTGAGGGGGGGGGAGAGTTAATCACATTTCTTTCTTTTTTTAATTTTCTATTGGAAGCACAGATTTGTGCTATTTATACAATCTGACAAGTTTAGAAAAGGTTTATTAACCCCCAACTGCTTCCACAAGTTGGCACAGATTGTCAGTCTTGGCGGCAAGGATATGCGGGACTGCCAGCGCCTGGTGCTTAGCTAGCACAGTTCAGGCATCCTAGCTGTGCAGGGGAAACCCACATAGCACCCACCTACGTAACACCTGCGCTGCAAATCAGGCGGCCACCCGTTGCAAAGGAACCAAGATCTACAAGATCATAAATATTATAGCAATAAGGAGGAGGCAGGGTCAAAAAAGCAGAGCAACTTAAAAAGAAGAAAAGAAAAAAACCACAGTTCTGTTCCCAAACAGTTTTCCATCTCAGTCGTGTGAATATATTAAAAAAAAAAAGTAAGGATTTGTCCCACTTAAAAATAGATATCAGTCAGTTCCATATTTCTTGCAGGAAACAAATCTAAATCGTATCTCAACATCTCAAGAAAGGAAGCTAGGACTACATGGAGTGTGGAGGTGTTCAGGAGAGGTCCATGATGTACAATTTGCATGATGACATAATGATACACGTGACACCATTGTAGGTTCTACTTGAACAAGTAGAAGAAGTAGAACAAGTATGTCAGAAAAGTCCATCTTGTGGGGTCCTTGGTGCTCTCTGAACTTGATGGTTTTCTTGCAGACCTTTCATTACAAAACAAAGTAACACCATCAGTGCTTCTGTAGTACTGATACAACCCTAACCCTACAGTTCAACCCTGAAATAAAAATATTCTCTTCTATAGGTCCAATCCAATGCCCTGTATTGTCAACGCTACCTAGCATTCACTTTTCAGATCAAGGAATTGATACAATTCAGGACCTTTTCTATATCAAATGTACTGGCATGTATTCCCCTATCCACCTCTTGCTTTTAAACCATGGCAGAAACTTAAGACAGCATTGTTGAAAAACTTTTCGTCTGCATTACAGAAAGGGGCAGAGGTCTGAAAAGAAATATGAAGTATACTACCATAATCCCCACAAATTCAAGCCCGATGAGGATTCTGCTTCCAAAGGCCATTTATCATAGACTGGGGAAAATGGAGAAGACCTTTGAGCTCATCTAATTCCAACCCTCTGTGCAAAATAGATAATGTAGGATATCCACAACAAATGCCAGATTGGTTATCCCTAGCAGATGGCTGCTATTAAGGAAGTTCAGCTGGTCTAGCTCCCAGTTCACATGTAGGTCTGACTGTTCAACAGTAAAACGTGTTGGGTAATATGACCTGTTACCTTGGCTCCAAAAAGAGAAAACAGATGTTTGAATGACTACCAGGAACAGCAGTAATGAACAAAAAGAGGTAAAGATGGGGAACTTCATCTGACATAAATACTCTCCGTGCACACTGTCATAACATAGCACTCTTTGGATAGACACATTATGGAATAACATAGGGCTGTGAAAGTTCATATTTGCAAAGCAACTTAAAAAAAAAATTACTCTGTGCCCTAAATGGCATTTTTTCCTTCCCTTTTTACATATAGATATAGCCTTGGAGCTGGGCAAAATTAGGAGTTACACCAGTGGTAGCCAAATAATTAGCAAAGCGTTAAATGAAGCTTTAGTCCAGAAATCAGTACTTTTCTTATGTTAGCTTCATAGATAGAAACCGTAATGGATATACAAAACTTTTGCTAGACCAATTCTTGAATACAGCTCATCTGTCTGGAATCCGCACTGCATATCGGACATTAATACAATCGAACGAGTCCAGAGATATTTCACAAGAAGAGTCCTCCACTCTTCTGCTCGAAAAAGAATACCTTATGCCATCAGACTTGAAATTTTGGGCTTAAACAACTTAGAACTTCACCGTCTTCGATCCGACCTAAGCATAGTACATAAAATTATCTGCTACAATGTCCTACCTGTCAATGAATACTTCAGCTTCCATCACAACAATACATGAGCACACAATAGATACAAACCTATGGTAAACCGCTCCAAACATGATTGCAGAAAATATGACTTCAGTAACAGAGTTGTCAATGCCTGGAATGCTCTACCAGACTCTGTGGTTTCTTCCCCTAACCACCAAAACTTCAACCTTAGACTGTCTACTGTTGACCTCACCCCATTCCTAAGAGGTCTTTAAGGGGCATGCATAAGTGCAGCAACGTGCCTACTGTTCCTGTCTTAATATTCCCTTTTATTTATATCCATTTCATATATTCATAATTATGTTTATACCTTTTCTCTTATCTAATACATGCTTGATGAAATAAAGTAAATAAATAAATAAAAAGTTTATCTAATGGAGTTAAAAGTGATCTGAGTTATAGGGATCCTTCTACCAAGAAGCATACATGTGCAAAAGCACATTAGTAGGCCAGCCTTCTTCATGTTTTAGCTACAACTTTCTTTTCATCATTGTCAAATAGGTCTACTTAACCTTGGATGACTTAACCAAAAGTAACATTCTGCTAAATAAGAATGTAGTAAACTAGCTTTTTAAAATCGCAATATGAGTTCTAGAAGACAGCTAATGTGTTGGTAGTTTGCTTGGCGAAAGTGTGGGGATGTCTTATTTTAGCCTTCAGCTGTCTCCTTTCTCTTTCAGTGACTTCAATCACCTTGGTTGAGAGTGGCCAAGTGTCTATGGGAGCCACATTTCTTCTCATCAGCCGAGCCCTCTTTGTACTTATCAGCACTTATTACTACTATCAAGTTGGACGCAGACCCAAGAAAGTCTAATGGCCAGAACTTTAGGGGGAGTGGGAAACCTTGATTGATTTGGAAGAACTGGAGGGCTTTTCTATTTTTTCTTTCTTTTCCACATTCCTTTTAGTTCACACTAGTGCATTGTCTTTAAAAGCAGTCATTATAGCATGCATCAATGTGTCAGTCCAGTGCTGGTCTCCCTGCCACAGCAGACAAGAAAAAATAAAGATCAAAGCTGAGCTCCTTCCTGTCTCTTTGGAAAGGACAGAGATAATGAAGCTTGCTCAGAATGTGGGGAAGGGTGATTCCCAATTATTAGCCAATTTACTCTGTAAAACATGGCCCAGGATTTCTCATTCTACTAACCTCCAGATCAGTGGTGAAATCCATTTTTTTTACTACCGGTTCTGTGGGATGGCTTGGTGGGTGTGGTGTGTCTTGGCGGACGTGGCTAGGTGGGCATGGCAGGGAAAGGATACTGCAAAATCTCTATTCCCACCCCACTCTGGGGCCAGCCAGACGTGGTATTTGCCAGTTCTCTGAATTACTCAAAATTTCCACTACCGGTTCTCCAGAACCTGTCAGAACCTGCTGGATTTCACCCCTGCTCCAGACCCACTTGATTGAACATCTGTCACAACAGCCAGCGCAGGATGGGGATTAGGAGTTGAAGTTCAACTACAACTTGAAAAGGAATTTGGAGCAGCTTTCCAAGGTTTACATAGATAGACCCAGCAATTCCATTGAAATTGCAGTGTACATCTTAAATATATTCTTCCTTTTCATTTGTCAGTTGTGATTTTGCCAAGTCTGTCTACTAAAATCTTACAGCCAGGGCTGAAACAATGTCTTGCCTTATGGGGGAATCCCAAAGGCGCATTATACAGAATTCTCAGTTGAATATTGACATCTTTTAATGTGCCTCTTAGAAAATGATATCATGACCATACATACGAAACCCGGACATAAACTATATTAATTTAAAAAAGAGATTCAAGCTCCTTTGAAGGAAGCCTCAATCTGCTGCTGCTTCTAAATATGCCTTTTTATTTTTGATCATCATTTCTCCCTTTCTTCTCTGCTGTTGGCCACTTAGTACTGTTCTAGTTAGCAGTGTTTGGTTTTTAAAGTACTAGTTGTTAACTAAAATACGCTCAGATAATTCTAGGAAGAGGAACATTAGAAGAGGAAACTGAAATCATGATTTAACAAGCTTTTTTCAAGACAAAAATAAAAACCCAGGGAAATATTTACCAGTTTTGACAAATTATTCTCAAGTGTTAGTGCAAATGAAGAATGCACAAGAGCTTGGTTATAAACAAGTACCTAAAATGGCATAGTAAATACTGAACATGTCTAGGTTAGTTTGTATTGTATATGCTGGAATGATTTGTAAATGTAGAAATGTCCAATTTTGGTGGTCTTTTCATACTCCTTGAAATGGAAAGATCAGTCAGATTGGTATTTATGTGCACGTGTATGTCTAGGAGCACTGAGGGGGAAATTACAAATGATTTGGTCATTTCTCATGTTTGGCAGTTACCTCCAAAACTGGATTGCACCCTGTTACATGAACTAAATCAGTTTACTTTGAACGGTGACTCTGCAAGATGCCCCAAAGAGGTTTAGAAGTGGATTGTCCTCTCTTGTAGTTGCAAGAGGCTGCTAACCTAGAACAAAATCATTTATTTGGGGGTAGGGATGAGCCCAATCATGGTTCTCTATATTGTCTATGTAATGTTTGCCAATTACAAATGGCAGTCTTAGCATGTCCTTTTATCCATTCTGTTGTTTAACCAAAAGGGATAAATATAAACTGATTTCTCCAGACTCAAAACCAAAGTTCTTAATGATATGAAAAGGGGCAAATATAGACTGAAGTAAGAGACATATTGTTCCAGGTATACCCATGGGTCTACCCAAACTGCAATTCATTGTATTCAGTTGGGCAAATAAAGCAAATTTGCTTTTTTTCCTGCCCTGTTGTTCCCATCAAAATTCTGGGGAAATCTGCAGATAACTTTAAACAAAATCAGGAATTTGTTGCTATTTCCATACAAATCACAACATTATCTATCACTTCAGGATAAAATTTAGCAGTTTACCTTTTACTTTTCAATCCGTTCAAGAGTGAGTATCCTGCTTTCTCCTACTTTTCCTTAGTTTTCCTTATAGTGGTTTTTGTGTTTTGCCTTATATTGAATATACATCAAGTAACTGTCTTCTTGAAATGGATTGCAAAAATTTTGTTAGCATATATCTGTTAAGATGGACCAAACTTTTTTTGACTGAGCACAGTGACTCTAGAAAAAGGGTATATGATTTATATTGTGGAAAGACCTGACTATCCATAAAACTGGATAACATTGAAGACCGAAGTAGCATCTTTTCATTTTCAACAAGTAATGGTATTTGGAAAATCTAAAGACTTGTTCGTTGATGGCCAATTATATGTGCTGATTTTGCCTACTGTGGTCTTTTTTTCCTGCTCAGCTATTTCCAACACTGCCGCCTTGATCAACTTCTGGCATTAACTACGTATGCGCATGAATTTGGACTACCATGTATGCTGTAGCTGAAGACCATACAAAAACCATGAATCAAATAGAAATTCTTAAAAGTATTTGACTTTATAATAAATGTGGTGATTCAAGTGGTGGATTTAGAATTAAGAGAGACTGCCTGGAGAGATTAAATTCCTCTATAGGAATGAATTTGTTAATGCTACTTTCAATTGTTTAAGTTTTTGCTCTGTAGAAAAGATGATTTGTACACTTAATGAAATAAGTATGATTCCAAACAGTTACTGTCTGGTATTGAGCATTTTGTTCCAAGGTAGAAAACTGAATTAGAGGAAGGAACACTTTTCAACTGTGCTTTAATCCAGTTTCCAAATCTTTAACTTGAACTTTGGTTCAAGGAAAGGAATTGTATGCACTTATGAATCAAGATGTTGCCCTGTTATATTTCTATACTAAATATGACTCATTAGCATATTAAAATTCATAATTGTCTCTTTTACCAAGTCTCACTTTGAGGCACTGCAAAAGTAACACATAGTTTTAAAAAACCTGCCATATAAGTATCCATGTTTTATTATCATACCGGTAGATTTTCTAGGTTTTTCACCGATATTTGTGAATCCAAGAGAGATGCATATAAATTGGGCACAATGTGATTGAACAACTGTAGCATATTGGTAGAACAATATCCTTCTCATGTATATTACTACCTATGTTTCCCCAAAAATAAGACAGGGTCTTATTTTCTTTTGACCCCCGAAATAAGTTCTTGGCCTTATTTTCCAGGAGATCTTATTATTTTTGAGGTGCAGCAGGCAGCGAGTGTGGTCACCTCATGGCTGCTGCTGTGTTTTGCAGAGGGCTTATTTTCGGGGGTGGCTTATTTTAGCGCATGTGCTCAAAAGCTTAATTGGGCTTAGTATCCGGGGAGGTCTTATTTTCAGAGAAACAGGATATTATTTATTAAATTTATATGCCACCCATCTCACTGTCAGGTGATTTTGGGCAGCTTACAACATCACATATAGTTTCTCAGGGCTGGAATAGTTAAGTCTGTGCCATCCTAGATCGGTGGTCCCCAACTTTTATGGCTTGGCAGCCCAGTTGGGGGCCGAGAGGGGAACCAGGCCGTGCAAACAGGGGACCAACATGCATGTGTTCTGCAACACTGCTTATGCGAGTGTAGCTGCAGTGTGCACAAAAGTGCACATCAGCCCTCCTCTTGCATGTCTCTGTTTCAAATAGGCCATGGCCCGGTATGGATCCTGGTCCCAGGGGCTGGGACCCCGTCCTAGATAGTAAAGACCATTGGTCTGATATATAGTAAGGGTAGGTTTTCATCCTGGGTCACAGTAACAAGGGCTTCAACATAGACTGAGTTTTTTTTTATTAAAGATCAAACACTTGCTTGCTGTTCTGAAATCAAATATGATCAGGGACTCCATGAAAATGTTATTAAAAGCTATAAACTGTTCCACTAAACTAGAAAATTGCGGACCACCAGCACTTCACATACTGCAGGAAACCAACATAGATTATTGAATAAAAGTACTCGTTGGCTTCCCAAGGGTGTGAAAATCAAATACACTTATTAAACAGAAGCTAATAAATAATCCCAAACACCCAGACTTTATTAGCCTTTCAATTATTTTGCATAAGTAATCATGCAATAGACCAGCAACCTCATTTTTTATTTACAAAATTCCATATGCCTGCTAACTCCAACAAAATCTGCTATTGGTAAAATACATTATGAACAATTGAAAAATCCCTTACAGGCAGCTTGTCATAAAGCTTCCTTCTAATACCATCTGCAGTCTTTAAAGCGGAAAGACCGTCTGAGGTACTCAGACATTTTAAAAATGTGGAACATGACACCGAGAGTAATAGGCAGAGCTTTGCAAAAAATATTTTGTAAAGGAGTGGTGAAAACTTCATAGGGGTTAAAAGATCACATTCAGTTATTAATTTATCTGTTGGTGAACTAATTTTCCTTTGGTCTTTAATATGAGAAAATCTAATTGACAATAGTAATTTTTAGCCATAATGCTGAACCAGCCAGAAATGGTTGTGAAGGAGGAACAACCTTCTAGCAGGATTTTGGAGAAGTTTTGTCCCCTGTCCCCAAAAGGAATGCATCTTACAGTTTTTCATATAGAGAAGCAGAACTGAAGCAAAATGGCAAGTAGAAAGGATGTTGTTGCTGCAACACTAAGATACTGATAGGATTAGGTATATACTCAGGACTTGTGGCTGAAGGATGGATAGTTAACTGCCAAGCTTCATTCCATCAATCCTTTTCCCCACCTTTCATCTTATAATGTGTTTCAACAGTTTTGGTGGTTGTTCATTTACTATACTTGTAAGACAACCATTCCCAGAGATTGTCCTAAAGGTGCTTTTTCAACCATTCCCAGAGGTTATAAGCAACTAAACATGAACAATGCAAAAAGAACAAGCAAAAAATATGTGCCACCTGTACAACATAAAACTTCCCCCTCTTGTGCCAATTGGAAGAGGAAGATTTTTTGCAAGTTTCCTAAAGAATGAAAGGTATGACACACTTTGAAGTGCAACCAGAAGAACATTCTTAAAGAATAGGGACAACTATAGACATTTATTTATATTTATTTATTTATTTTAGAAAACTGCCTTAAGTCACCATGTGTGAATACACATGGCAACTTAAGGCGATTTACACGAATATAAAAACATTGTATGTAAAAAATAAAATGAACAGAATAAAATAATAAAATAATTAATTAATAAACTATCTCCCCTCCCAACCCCAGCGACAGCACATCACACAAGCTATTTATTGGGCTCCATCCCTCTCTGGGTTCTCTCAATTTCCTCCCTCAAGTACCATCAGATGGCAAATCCCTTAGCTTGAACAATTTCACCCTACAAATTTTTGCTGTTAGTGTTTGCTGTTACAATTTTTGTGCTGTTTCAAAAATATTTGAACAGGAGAATCCTCAATGCAATGCCATATGCCCCAGCACTTCTGGACTTCTGGAACATCAGGAAGAGGAATAAAAGGTCCTTCATCTGGACCTTTTGGAATCATGGATGTATCAATATATCCCTACTGGTTCGGAATCGCACCGGAAGTGCACATAGCAAGCAGTCATCACTTCCAGCTGAAAACCCTCTGCGCATGCACAGGAGGCTTTGTGCATGGGCAGAGGGTTGTTTTTCGGCCAATTTTCAGCCGGGAGACTGATTCAGGATCATGTCTGGCCAGCTGTTGCTGCCAGTTCGGCAAGTGGGTGGAATTTCCTGCTACCAGCGCTAGTGAACAGGTTCAAACCAGCAGGAACCCACCTCTGGAATCAAGGTTGTAAAAGAACTAGAGGTGATTACTTGAAAGGATAATGTTTGGTATCCTTCACACAAAACAACACAGACTAGAGTACTAGGTTTTTGGAAAGAGGATTGTTGTCCCATGTTGATTTGAACAATATGAGCCAAGTAGGTTGGCTTTGTACAACATGCTAAACCCTAGGGACAAAATATCATACTTAGCATATCATCTTACTATATCTCCTGAGTCTTCATCTGATATGGCCGAGTTTCTCAATTTTAACAACTATAATTCCCAGCCAACTCTCCCTGCTGGGGAGTTGTAGTCCACACATCTTGTAAGTCAGTGACCCCTCCCCAAACATTTGGGCACCAGGGGCTGGTTCCATGGAGAAAGGTTTTTCCGTTGGCCATGAGGGGACATGGTTTTGCATGCTGCCTGCATCCCGCAGATGCAGTTTCACTTGTTTGCACAGCCCGGTTGCTGGCATGCCATGGACCGGTGCCAGTCAACGGACCAGGGGTTGGGGATCACTGTTATAAGTTACCAAGGTTGAGAAACAGTGCTATAGTTAAACGTAGTCTCTGAATCCATGTTGGCTGGAAAATTCTGGGAGTTGAAGTCCACACTTCTTAGAAGTTCCCAAGGTTGAGAAACTTGTCCAATTTGAGTAACAAAGCATCCCCATCTAAGTACAATTTACCAATTACCTACCAAACTAAGATATAAAGATTATCTTAAACGATCTAGAAGAATCTTTCCTAATTACAAAATCTTAATTTTAGTGAACTTTGGTAAATATGGGGAAGGGGAAAAAAGATATACTTTGTATAAAGTATTACCTTTGTAGAAAATATTATGTTTTCTATTTGCTTAGTATCTGAGTTTATCTCCAATGCTTTACATTGCAACAATTCATTGAAATTGGTGATACTTACACCAGATCTTTAATATGGCTTAAATTTTAACTATTAAAACAATTTAATTGGATACTATCAATATTTCCAGGCTAAGCACCACCTAGGGTTTGCTGTGATTCATGTTGATTACAACTGGGCTTTATGGCTTCAGCTCAAAATGTTCGAAGAGGAAGTCGCAGCAGTGAATGTTTTATCACAAAGAAGTTTTGTGCCTGTTTTTTGTCTATTCAAGTCAACAGATTTGAATAGTAATAAATCAATAAATATAAATAAATAATAAATAAATAAATCAGTAATAAATCAATCAGCCATTTCCCAGATTAAGAATGAGTTCTGTTCTTAATTCTCTCTTTAACTCAAAGGTGTATAAAAGTTGGAACTCATACTTTCAAACGGACTGCCTATTGCTAAAAGAATAAAAAAAGATGATTAGGACACTGAAGGTTAAAACATACCAAGAATGTTACAGAAATTAGTTATGTCTAGTTTAATAAAAAGAAGGACTGGGGGTGATATAATAGCAGTGTTCTAATATTTAAGGGGCTGCCACAAAGAAGAGGGGGATCAACCTATTTTCCAAAGCACCTGAAGGCAGGACAAAAACAATGGATGGAAATTGATCAAAGAGAGAACCAATCTAGATCTAAGGCGACATTTCCTGACAGTAAGAGCAATTAATCAGTGGGATGACTTGCCTCTAGAAGCTGTGGGTGCTCCGATATTGGATGTTTTTAGGAAGAGATTGGACAGCCATTTGTCTGAAATGGTGTAGGGTTTTCTGCTTGAGCAGGTGGTTGGACTAAAAGACCCCCAAGGTCCTTTCCAACTCTGTTAAAAATGGTGGACAGCATTGTCCTTCCTTGAGCTGATGAACCACTGAATGCTTTTAGGAGCTGCTTAACCCTTAACCACAGATGTACTATTTCGGCCACGCTATTACAGACATGAGGTCATAATTACCGTTCATACAATTTTCTTAATCTATGAAAATAATAGGTGGGATATGTTGTTAAATTTACTCTGTATAGTTACAATTGTAATTTATTGATCAAATTAACACATTTTATAAATTCTATTCGCAACCCGAATAAAAATAGGGGTGTTCCGAATATGTTGGAAAACTGTTGCGGTCCCTATGACCTCGGGTCTGTGGTTAAGGGTTAATACATGATAATAAACTACAGTACTTCAGGAGTTCCTACAAGCTTCATTGGTCCCCAGGACTCCTCCAAAAGCTGGTACTCTTGCAGAATTTTAAACAGACAAAGGAAAAATTACTAATTGCACAGAGGAGGAATTGCATTTCACCTATTTCACATGTACCATTATATTTAAATCATTGTGTCTTTGTCATAGACACTGTATTACAGTCCTTCCCACTTTTAGCAGTGTTATCTTTTACCTACCATTCAAAGGCAAAATGCAGCCATGGAGACAAAATAAACCATTGTGTACTAGAATCCTAAACAAGACTGTAACATTTGGACTTCTCAGTATGGAGTACACCAATGCAAACACATTTCTCTGTGCATTCCAATTTCATGTTTGTGTAATAATATTTGCCTAGTCATCTAAGGGCTTCATTAGATTTTTTTTAAATGCTCAAATTACTTGTTTTTGACCCTCATTGATCAATTTTGATGAATTATTTCATTTTATGAAATACAATATTTCAGTAGCGTGGATAGAATGAAAAACAAAAGTAGTAAAATTGGGTTTGGGAATGAAATAGGAATGTCGGAATACTGAAAAAGGATTTCAGGGATTTACATGGGAAGATGCCCTGATTCAAAAGTAGGATTGAAAAACTTGCTATGTTAAATGAATTTCTTACAATGCCTTTGGCCAATCAACCCCAAAATGGGGTGTCATGCTTAAAATAAATAAAATTAGCTTAATGCAGACAATGTAGATACATTCACAATGAAGAGCTATAAATGCAGTATTAATGTCCAAATAATATTGGTGAAAAGAAAGTTGTAAACATGAGAATGTTGAAAAAAATTATGTTCTATTCTAAAGTGGGAAAAATCCCCTTCTCCATCTGCAACTAGAAAATTACTAAAATATGGATGTGGTTTTCTTGTGAAGCACATCTGTGCAAGGCTGTGCCCTGGGCCTTGGACAAAGTCTGCATCGATTCTTGGCAATTGCAAGAATTCTGTTTCTTTTTCTCCTATACTAAAGGAGAGATAAAAAAGGGGAATGTTAAAAAAAATGCTCCAAGGGCATCAGTTTATTAAGTATGCCAAGAAGAGGCAGAATCCTGACTGAAAGAAGATGTGATATTGAATAAAATTTGGGAAGTGCAATACAACTTCATACCATGCAGGAAATAAACAGACCTGTTTTATTATTCATTGGGAAAAGTATCAATGTGCGAAAATGAATTTATTGCAGTGTTGTTGATTTATAGAAAGCATCCCAAAATTCCCTGATACAGGGAAGAGATTTAATTATGGAAAGAATAGAGAGTTGAAGGTTGCTTCCTGAAAGTGGGAGGAGCACTCTATGATGCAAGAAAGGAAAGTATAAAAATTCAATGAGATACCACTGAAGGGTTCAACATTAATCAAAAAGTAAGTTCTTGGTCTGTGCTGTCCCTTCTTTAATGTATTGTGCATAAATATACAAGGAATGCATATGGCGATATTAGATCTGTATGTCAATATAGGAGATAAATGTGCATAGACTTTTGCACACAGATGGCCAAGACCCCAAACAGATTGGAAGAGAAAGTGGGAGACCAAGAAATACATCAATTTGCAGAAAACTGGTAAGTTTCTGAAAAATAGAGAGGTGGTAAGTTTGAGGAGAAAGAAGACAAAGTGAATTGTTGTTGTTAGTTGCGAAGTCATGACTAACTGATTGCAACCCCATGGACAACGTTCCTCCAGGCCTTCCTGTTCTCTACCATCCTCTGGAATCCATTTAATCTCACGCCTACTACTTCAGTGACTCCATCCAGCCACCTCATTCTCTGTTGTCCCATTCTTCTTTTGTCCTCAATCTTTCTCAGCATTAGGCTCTTCTCCAGTGAGTCCTTCCTTCTCATCAGGTGGCCAAAGTATTTGAGTTTCATCTTCAGGATCTGGCCTTCTAAAGAGCAGTCAGGATTGATCTCCTCGAGGACTGACCGGTTTGGTCACCTTGCAGTCCAAGGGACTCTCATGAGTCTTCTTCAGCACCATAGTTCAAAGGCCTCAATTCTTCGGCGCTCAGCCTTCCTTATGGTCCAACTTTCACAGCCATACATTGCAACTGGGAAGAGTATGAATTGGTACAATGCAAACATAAACTAAATGCAAAGCAAATGAAATATGGTTTGTGAAGCCAAAAATGTACAGAGCGGAATATTGAATAGTGTTGGCGTAAACCTGGCTATATTCCTTTTCTTGTTTCTATTGTCTTTTCACTTCTTTGGCTTACTATTTCTTGCTCCTTTTCTGTACTTTGCATACTGTTAGTTGCCTTGAAATAGAATCGTTATGCTGGATATGACTATATTCATATCCTTGCTGGTTTCTATGTTTAAGTAAAGTATTGTATTTTGAAGCCTTTTTTTTTTTACAAAATAGGTTTGGGCAAATAACCTTTGTTTATTGATGCATTCATATGTAATCCCAAGAGATCATTATTTAATGTGCTTACTTTAAGCATAAATATATAAAAAGGTCAATTGTGGTTGGAGAACATGTCCCTTTGAGCCTTTAACTCCATCCTGTGCACTCCATCCTGTGCAAACTTTATTCAAATGACCTTGACAATCTAAAAACAATTGTGTATTCAAAAATATCTTCAATGTACCTTATACATACTGGCTTCCTGCAGGCTTTTAACAGTGAGTGTGCAAATGCTTTCAAAAAGTCAAAACATTTTGTGTGATCTCTGAAGAATAAG
The DNA here is from genome assembly GCA_032467955.1 of Pseudoxenodon macrops. Classification (NCBI taxonomy): domain Eukaryota; kingdom Metazoa; phylum Chordata; class Lepidosauria; order Squamata; family Pseudoxenodontidae; genus Pseudoxenodon; species Pseudoxenodon macrops. The sequence continues at coordinate 135,188 of JANHFT010002314.1, forward strand.
CGCCAACCCAATCTTAACTAAAAAAAACTTGGTGATTATATTGGATTTCATAATTTGGAACAGGACACGGTCTAATTGTTCCATATTTTCAACTCAAAATAACAAGTTCTACTGTTTGAATTTTGAACATATTTTTTTTCCTCAGGAAAAGGGCTATTACACTTCAATTTCAAAAAAACACAGAAGCCATGAATTGTGGAAAGTAAAGCTTTGTTGTCACAGTGTCTTTATTTTTGTCTTTTCATTTTTTAAGAAATGCACACAGAAACTGTGCAAATGCTTCAGAATAGCATCCTATTTTTATGTTACAAAAAATCCCTTTCAATATAAAAAGCATTACAATAAGGAATACAAGTTAAATTAGCTCTAGCCTTCTAATAAAAGGAACATTTAAAATAGATCTCAACATTTACGGTACTTTATAAGTGACCTGCTTCCCAGGCACTTGCAACAGTGACAACCACAGAGAGTGAGAAATACTTGGGTGGATCTAGAGTCACAAACACAAACATAAGAAGGAGACAGCCCTTACCCATGTTCTTCTGGACAAACTCCATTTGAAGCATACAATCTATGCAGGAGTTTAGCCACATATATCCATTTCACTTAAGCTTGTGTAGAAGAACATGTTATGGCACATCCCTTCTTCCTAAAAAGATTAGTGACAAAGGGATGATCAACTCAGGCACAAGTTCATTTGGAACATAAATTGCCCTTTAATCTATTTCTAGATCAGGAAGAGAGATGATGCAATTTGGAATTTGCTGGAAGGGTTGGTTTGGTCCATGCATCATGCCGAGTTACAGATTGTTGAAGCACAAATCTATATTTCGCTGGGTTCCCACAATACACCAAGGTTGATGAACCAAAAGATAGCTCAGTTTAATCTGATCTGCTAAGCCTAAAAAAAAGAAATGATATTTAGGATCTAATGGCTGCAGCCTAACTCCAACTCCAACTAAACAGAGGACAGGAAATCAATCTTGCAATCCTTAACTATTCTAAAATGAATTTTGCAAATCTGACAGCACAAAAATCCTAATTAAGTTTTTTTCTGATTGCCCACTTGGTTAAACCTGACAGTGTTAATTTCAATAATTCTCTTATATAAATACATTTCTTTCTTCTCTCAGACATTTCCTTCTCATCATTAGTGTGGTTTTGCAGTAAGTGTCAGATGTCTTTGACAGGTATCTTTGAAGCCAGCAAGTTAATTCCTATTATTTTGTAAAACAATTTACTCCCTTTTCTCTGCCAAGGAAGTGGTGGCCTCCCATTCATTGGGATTGCTTAAACAGAAGCTAGTTTAAGCCATTACTAAACAGTAGGTTAGACTTGATTCCCATACAGCTAGCTCTGTGTCATTCTTTAGGATTTTCTTTGGGATTATCATGAGTAATGAAAAGAAAGGGCAGATTAAACCAGAAAAATGTTTAAATTGGAGAGCAAACTGGAGATACCAGAATGAGTCAGAAATTAGCCAGGTAAACTAGAGTAAAGACACATAGGCACTGAGATTCTGAAACAGAAAGAGAATATCAGGAAACCATATTAGATTTCGCTTAATTTTGCCATCACCTGTCCCATCTGTCACTTAGTAAGTTTCATTTTTCAGGGCATGAGTATCTTTTGGAGGAAGACAGAGAACATACCTCAGGGCCAACAACTTGAAATAGGTATTGACCTTCAGAGATTTCTGAATAAAAATTAATAGCACACTTAGTGTGCTTCCTGTTGGCTTAAGCTAAGAGTAGTTGGAATTAAACAACTACCAATCACCTGCAGCTCATTGGCTAGATCTGTCCCATCACAGCAGCCAATAATAGGTTACCAAATCACAGGTCAGCACCTCCATTCCTTCTTGTTATGTCTCTCTGCCTAGCATCCTTGTTCAAATATAATTATCTCTGTCCCCGTCCCCCATCCCCCCACTAATGGGACCAACTAACAGAGTTCTTCTTCAGATCCTGCAAACCTGGCTTTCTCATGTTTGGAAGCCATAGTGAATTCTAAATGCACAGAACTTAACAAAATAACACTGAAACCATGTTTAAGAGATTGTCAAAGACTACATTGAGATTTAACTTATCACATGTTAATTAACCAAAGTCATGATAACTATGATTGTTCTAGCATGTTTTCATCTCATCTCAAATAATAATTGCTGGGGTTTTTTCCGCCCAAGCTATACTTGTGGAGATTATTACTTATAGATGAACACTCTGTTATTGTTGCTTTCAACAGGGATTCTCAACATCTCATCTTTGGCATCCTATGTCACCAATTCCTATTCATATTTTTTGGGGTGGGTTACCATCTCTTTTAAAAGTGTCATATCACATTATTTTGCCAGTTTACATCTTTGTGCATCATTCTGTAAATAATGCAATTTCACTCTAATTTATGTATTCATCAGAATCCTAAACAACAGCTTGGATTTAAGGCTTAAAAAATATTCCCAGTTTGAAGCAAGTGTTTTGGGACAATTTGACACTTCTGGAATGGTCAGGGAAAACTATTTAAAACTTGAAGGATCTATTTAAAACTTGAAATGAAAAGTTTCAAGCTCAAAATTATTTGTACTTCAAATGTTTTACACATTGCTACTTGTATGTCTTGGACCTTCCATTCTGCCTCTTGGGCTTATTGACTGTGCTTCTGAGTGGATATCAGACCATTGAAGCTAGAACTTGGCAACAGTTAAAAATGAAAAAAAAATCAGAGTATATTGGGTTTTTTTAAGCGAAGAATGCCTAGGTCAGAAGCAACATCACAAAACTTACAAATTAAATTTTGCAAAAGGCAACTGCAAAAGTGCCTCACTGCTTTCCGTGCTTGTTGGGGATTATTTTTTAATGCAGTTGAAAGGCACATGGGGACAAGACACCAAGCTAAATCAATTGCTATATGAAGGCCAAACTTGGCAATGTATTTTTCACAGAGCATGATGGTGACAAGACATTCAAAAGCCTAAAAAAAACAAAACAGATAATCTCCTTAGGGGAGACAGCACCAACAATTCTAGACAAGAACATACTTTATTTGCTTCTTCAAGGTGAGGGAACCAGCAGCTGAGCTGCTTTAGTCTTTGTTCTCACATAACACTGATCAGAAAATTCAATGCGATAAATGGTATGCACTAAAATGGTATGCACTGATTTCAGCTTACCCTACTTTTCACCATTAGATCTGATACACACAACCCCATCCTCAAGATTCTTAAGAGAAGGCATTCTCCATTCCAAGCATTCCTGAATGCTTGTATCTTCTGGATCGCACATGAGATGGAAAACTATTTATCTTGGTAGAACACTTGCAAGTCAAGTGCCAGTGCATTTCCCCCTCTTAGCTTAAAACTGAAGTAATCTGTATACATCTCAATGCTTTAGATGACAGTTTTCATATTTTAAATGAAGATCTCATTGAAAGTAGGTAGTCTTCTTTATCTTCTTCAATCCATGGATCATTATTGTATGAGAGATGTGTGTTCCAGACAACATCCTGGATATTATTAGAGTTCATTTCCCATCCTGACTTGCAGGCTTTTAGTGCAATCCATTTGAGTGGCTTCAGATGAATGACTTCTCTTGGAGATGGCAAGGAACCAGACAGCACCTCAAAGTTCCAGCCCCTGAAGTACAATCCTTTTGATCATTAATATATTACAGTCCTTTCCCTCCTCCTTGAGTTTGTTAACCGAAAAATAAAGTTTATCTTCTTTCTTTTCCTTCTTCAAAGCAAGTCCTTGAAAAATCATTTGTGGCTCATGAAACACTTCCTACTGGATCCCCCGAAAGAGGCACATAGCAAAGATCATAGCAAACAGCTGTAAAAGACATCAAACAAAAGAGAGGATCCTGGTTATTACAGATCAAACCATTTTATTACAATCATAGACCTTCAAAGGGGGTGGGGGTGGCAAGGTTATACAAATAGTCATCATGAAGAAACTTTAAAATGTAATAGGTAAAAAGTTGAATATAAGAGCCATACGAAGTAGACATAGAAGGCATAAAGGATATAAAATTGTAAATTTAAAAGGGGTTCTATGGTAGAGACATATAAAATATGAACATAAAGTGTGCACAAATGTGGATCTATGTGTGGATGTATGCAGATCTGTCTGTCTGCCTTTCTCTATGAAAATCTAAAGTATTAGAAGGATATTAGGGAGTATTTATCTATATGCTATGTCAGAGACTACATTTATATTTAATATGGCAAAAACGTCCCCCCTGAATCATATTATAACAGAAAGGTTTAGCTATACTTAGTTAAAGACAAAAAAGGGAGAACCATTGGAAGAATAGGTCTAGGATTCAATCAAACACCTATCAGTTTTATCCAAAAGAACAAATTTGTATGGAAATCATTAATACTTTTCTGTATTCTTTTTTTTAAAGGATGGGGAATTCTGTTCTTCCTTAGCCCCCAAGAATTTTGGGGCCAGTTGGATACATTTGCTTCAAACTTTGTCTGCTGAAAAATCACTAAACAGTCCTGCTGAAGTAATATCACTCCTTTCCTTAATTGTTTCTATGGCCTCCCTGTGAGGCAATGATCAATTTAAAGCTTCTGCACTTTAAGAGGATTTTTTTTAGTTGACTAATTCCAATAGTTTCTCCCATCTCCTTTTCTTTGGCTCAAATAATCTAATGAGGGATGAAATCATGCTGTGACATACATTTAACTACAGAGTTAGTAACTGCTGAGGGATGCTCAGGACCCCCTAAACCAGCATGGTTCATCCCTGCAATATGTGGAGAGTTAAGCACAAAAACCTAAAAAAATTACTAAACCGACCTATAAGTGAATGCAGTAATAATTTTTCAATGAATGCTAAATTAGAAAAGGAAATAACTGCTTTGTTACCATGCATTTTTATTAAGTAAAATTGACCTCATCTCCAACATGTGCATTTGGAAGGAGTGAGTATGCTAGGCCTAACACGAGAGGGCAGTACAGGACAGTTGTTTCCCAGCACTTAGCGACTAGAATTATATAGGATTTTCAGTGCCTATTCCAAACCAGCTTCCAAACTAATAAGAAGAGGGGTGCAGCAGTTTTGAGAGTCATACCTAACTTTAATCTGTTGATTCTTAACTACCAGCTGCTTTAAGGAGTGCCAGTGAAGTGCTGTGTTCACATAAAGCCTAAGGCACTTCCGCTGAATTCGTTTTTCTCAAACCTGGCAATTGTCTGATGATTCCCAGCCAGGTGAATTCTGGGAGTTGAACTCCACACAGTTACCAAATTTGAGAAATACTGCTCTAAATCATTTAAAAAAAATATATTCCTACAAGTAACTTTCTGATTAGAAAAGAAAAATTCAGATGAGGGGGGAGGGGCTGTGTAGGAACATAAGGAAAGGAGGCATCTTTTGACATTACTGTGGCCAGGAGGATCCCAATTTGCACTGTACCTCGATGGCTAAAACACCAATGGCAAGAGCTCCTGCAAGATACACATAGGTTTCAAGGGAATTCAGGATCACAGTGTAGCAACCCTGGGAAGAAAGAAAGAAATCTATCTTGAAATAAATATCTATGCAAAGTTAGTGCATCCAATTAATAAATTACTAAATAATTTCAGACTAAGGGGACACTGAGTAACTTCCATTCTGTTCTTCCAGTAAAAAAGATTAAAATAAAAAAGGCAATTAGAACAAAACAATGCATTTTAATAACAGAATAATTATTAATAGCAAGGAACATTACAAATGATTTATTTATTCTTCATTCATTAATCAAACAAACATGTGCAGCTACCCATCTTACAAAATGTGAGCCTGGGCAGTGTATCACAATTAATAAAAGCAGCCAATATAAAAATATAAAGTCCAAATTTATTCCTTATAATCATATTTTATAACATTACAAAGGAAAATATGGGCAGTGAGGAACAATAAATATTCATATACAACCAAAGACTGGAGCTTTCAGAAAATCCCAGCTGCCTTCCTAGGCTATCCTAAAAGGCCACATTTTTGTAAGATTTCCTAAAATACAACAAGGTAGAGGCCGATCAGAAGATGGATTATTCCAGGGGGGAAAAGGGGGCTGCAACTGGGAAGGCACAACTCCTTAGACCCTGGGGAAGGTGGTCCCTACTCATCCTTATTCAATGGGCAGAAACTACAGGAAGCAATATTTGACAGTTTAGTTCTTGCTTAATGTGGTCATCTCATCCTAGTCTAGATTGATAAAGTGAAACAGTTAAGGAGTTTTCCAAGGCAGTGGTGAAATCCATTTTTTTTAAACTACCGGTTCTGTGGGCGTGGCTTGATAGGCGTGGCAGGGGAAGGATACAGCAAATTCTCCATTCCCACCCCACGTTGGGGCCAGCCAGAGGTGGTATTTGCTGGTTCTCCGAACTACTCAAAATTTCCACTACTGGTTGTCAGGAACCTGTCAGAACCTGCTGGATTTCATCCCTGATCCAAGATAACAAACATGACCAAACAAGTACTAAGTTACAGATAAATTAATGACTAATGTTCATCACAATGAAGGAAAAGGAATTCTGAAAATATTTTCCCACACACATAGATTAGGAAATATTTGATTGGACTTCTAAGCTTAAGTTTCAGTAGCCTATTCCTAAGGGGCATGCATAAGCGCACCAGTGTGCCTACCGTCCCTGTCCTAATGCCCCCATGCTTTGTAAGAATCTCATGTATTCATAAACATGCTCATACAACTTATGTAGTCAAAATAATGTTTATACTTTGTAATCATATATATGCTTGACAAAAAAAATAAAATCTACCGTATTTTTCGGAGTGTAAGACGCACCTTTTTACCCCCAAAAAGAGGGTTAAAATCTGGGTGCGTCTTATACACCGAATGTTGCGGCAGGTGA
>JANHFT010002314.1:154158-168003 GCA_032467955.1 Pseudoxenodon macrops
ATACTTTTCAGAGGTCCGATATTGTTCTATGTACAATCCTTGTTTTATTGATTGCATGTAATATTCTAATTTTCTGAAATTGTGGATTTGGGGTTTAAATGAGCTGTAAGCCATAATCATCACAATTATGACACATCACGGCTTATCTTGCTTTGCATGTAATGAGTATCTCATATATTAGTTTCACCTTTTAAGTTACCATACTTTACTGAAATAAGTGAACTTTTGCACGATATTCTAATTTTTCGAGTTTCACCTGTAATCTATGATAGAGGAAGATTTATTTACAGTATGTATTTGTCAAGCATGTATAAGATAAGAGATATAAGTATAAACATGATTATGAATACAGGAAATGGATTCAAATAAATGGGGACAGTAGGATAGGGACAGTAGGCACATTGGTGCACTTATGCACTCCCCTTATAGACCTCTAAGGAATGGGGTGAAGTCAACAGAAGACAGTCTAAGGTTAAAGTTTGGGGATGAAACTACAGATTGGAGGGATATGATAATTCCAGTACTTGAGGGACTATCATAGAGAAGAGGAAATTTACTTTTTCTCCAAAGCACCAGAGGGCAGGACAAGAAGTAATGAAAGGAAGCTTGTTAAAGAGAGATCCAACCTAGAAGTAATAATAATTTTTCTGACAGTGAGAACAATTAAGCAATGGAATAGCTTGCCTTTTGCACTTGTGGGTGGAAGTTTTCAAAAATAGACTAGACAACCGCTTGACCAGTATGGCGTGAGGTCTCCTGCCATGAGCAGGGGGTTGGACTAAAAGACTTTTTGAGGTCCCTTCCAATCCTATGTTCTGATATGCTCCCATTTATCTACACAGAATACTCACTCGTTCTTTGCTTTTCCCATTTCTAAAGAATCTATAGCGTTCTCTGTGGTAAAATTATATTTAACCTCTACTGCAATGCTTGCCTCTGTGAATACTTGCCTTCTATTACAGTCTTATTGCTCTTACAACTTTTACTTAGTCAGTCAGAAGTGTTCTTACTTATATGATGGCAGCATGGAGCCCACATTTAGGAATCACAAGCCAGCATGTTGAATAACCAATAACCAAGCTGACATCTGTCACTGGCAAATTTTCAAACAAGTAGTTAAAATGAGGTATCTGGGCTAATAGTCAATAGCATAATAAATGGAGCACAATTATGAAGTGGGTGGAACTATTTATTCAAAGAAATCATAGTCTTGCTACTCACTGACAAGTCAAGGGCCTTTTTTACAGATTTCTCTGTCACTGCCTCATTTTTTTATTATATTAAGTCTATTTGGGGATCTACACTACAGTTGTGTGGGTGTCAAATGAGTAATACCACAACTTTTTGAAATTATATGATCCATGAGATCTTGGAAGAATTCAGTTGCTTTTGATTTGTTTCAATTTTACCTTAAGACTAGATTTGGGATAGACACATCTTTAGTGTTTTTGTTAGAAAGTGAACAATCTTGTTTCTGGTAGTACTCTCAGGATTATACTATCTTTCTGGACCACCTGGCAAGGTATAAATTAGAGCGGATGAACAGAAAAGTTTCATTATGAAGTGGCCTGTAAATAAAATAAATAATGAATTAATTAAGGAACACCCAAGACCCACTTTCAAATTGTTCCAATTCTAGTTTCTATTCAGCAACACTGGGATACTGTTGTTGGTTATACTTCCCGAGTTATAACCATGAAAAAAGTCATCAGACAGCATCAGCACTGTTGCTATTATGCAGATGACATAAAATTATTTCATTTTTCATATGAGAGTTGTCTCAGTGATTGCACTAACAAATTGGATGCAGTGAATACTTTATCCTGTAAAATAAAGTTGCCTCTCCCTCTTGCTGTTTTTCATCAAATCCTGATAATCATTTTATTTCAGCAGGAATTTTTATTTTAATGTTTCTGTGTTTTGGCCCTTATTGCTGGCACTTTGAGATGATTGCTTTATGTTATTCTTTTTAAAAAGGAATGACAATTTTAATATATTTTAAACTTTGTTCAATGGTCTCCTTGCATCAAAAGCATGGATACTCACCCCTCCACCCCCACCCCCAATCGAATGCTTTTTAACACAGAATTATTCCTGATCCTCATTTTGGAAGAGTATAAGGATATACAAAAACGAAGGGCCATCTGAACCAAAAATAATCCATGTTTGAATAGAATGTAATCTTTTATGCTTGCCCAGCAAATGACATTTTCTAGTGATCATGATGAATAATGACGTTAATGAACTATTTCATAATTATACAAGTCTACTACATACCATCTGAATACAACGTTGCATGGAAGTGCAATAGCATCCTAAGGTGCAGTAACACAATGATGTGCAAAAGATCAGATGAAAATCAAAGTGCAGTTAATGGATAAAGGTACCAAGAATCAGGACCTTAACTTCTGCGATCAAAAATTGTTCAAGATATAGATTCCTCCCAAATTTGTCTTTTAAAATGAAAAGGTTAATGAAATCCATCTGGACAGAGCCAGATAGTTTTAGGGTATACGGAAGAAGACAAAGAGGACCCCTTTGTGCATGGTGGGAGAAGTGTGTAAGAGCATATATTTTATTTATTTATATTTTATTTATTTATGTATTTGTCAAACATGTATAAGATAATAGATATAAATATAAACATGATTATGAATACAGGACGATACAAATAAATGGGGACAGTAGGACCTTTTATGAATGGGGTGAGGTCAACAGTAGACAGTCTAAGTTTAAAGTTATGGGGGGTTGGGGAAAAAAACGCAGAGTCAGGTAGTTCATTCCAGGCATTGACCACTCTGTTGCTGAAGTCGTATTTTCTGCAATCACGTTTGGAGCGGTTTACCTTGAGTTTGTATCTATTGTGTGCTCATGTATTATTGTGGTTTAAGCTGAACTGGCCATTGACAGGTAGCAGATAATGTTGTGTCAGACCAAAGGTGGCGTGGTTCTAAATTGTCTAAGCCCAAAATTTCAAGCCTGGTAGCATAAGGTATTCTGTTGTGAGAGGAGTGGAGTACTCTTCTTGTGAAATATCTCTGGACTCACTCAATTGTATTAATGTCCGATATACAGTATGGGTTCCAGATAGATGAGCTGTATTTGAGAATTGGTCTAGCAAAGGTTTTGTATGCCTTCTTCATTCTACAGTTTGCTAGTTTGTTTTCTACTATTCCCTTGCTACTTCTCTCACTATCTTTTCCACATTGGGAACTGTATCTGGAATCAAAGAGCTACAAAATAAGTTTTGGTAACTGATTACTATATATATATTAAATAATATATTTATATTAATTAGTTTATATTAATGGGGAAACCTGTGTCAATATGTGCCTCTAATTAGTTGTGCTAGAGTTCAGAAATGTATAGTGGTCAAGGGACAACTGTATTCAGGTTTTGATTCCAAAAATCTACACAACTGTTTTAGTGTTGCCAAACTTTCCTCCCTAGAGGGGAGGAAATACGTCCTCTATTAATGTATATTTGTGCGTGTCCATTTTCCACCAGAATCTGAAGACATACTTCATTTATGAGCCACGGTGGTGCAATGGTTAGAGTGCAGTACTGCAGGCTATTTCTGCTGATTGCTGGCTACCTGCAATTTGGAACTTTTAATCTCACCAGACTCAAGCCTTCCATCCTTCCGAAGTGGGTAAAATGAGGACCCAAATTGTTGGGGGCAATATGCTGACTCTATAAAACCGCTTAGAGAGGTTTTACAGTGCTGTAAAGCACTGTAAAACAGTATATAACTCTAAGTGCTATTGCTATTAGAATTGGAGAACACTGACTAAAGAACACCACCCACAACAAATCAGTTGTCATTAACAAATGCTGTAGTAGTAGAGAAGGCTACCCAGTACTTCCTTACAGGTTTTCTCATTTCATTTATCTCCTTTTTTATTTATAGTGCAACTATGGAAAGAGGAAGAACAGAAGAAATAAGTTGAGAAAGATTCCTCTGCCAAAATCTGCTACTGCCAAAGCTTATCCCTATCACTAAATGATCTGGGACATAGCAAGGCAGGGGGGGCTGTAGTAGAAAAAAGATATTGGAGAATATAACCTTGAAAGGCGAACCTGGTTATTTGGGTCACACCAATGTTTTGCTTTTTATTTCCACACATTTTTTAATTGACAGCGATAGGATTCTTTTAAAAGAGAATTGAAATATTTGCTTGGCCTTTAGCTAAAGTCAAGAGGACCAACTGAAGAAAATACAGGAAAAAGCTCAGAGCAGAGATTACAGTTTTAAATTACTTGGTTGTTCATAACCAGAAAAAAAGGAATTTATATTCAAGTATAGGCTGACGGATATTGTTTCCCCATGAAGGCAGCGCTAAGTTGGAAAAAATCAACTCTTTCTCTGCTAAGCAATTATTACAAGTTTTTGTATAGTAGGGAGAAGGGTTTTGCAACTCTCTAATACTTTCCCCCCCAGGAGTATTCAGTGTGATTCAGACTTGGTAGAAACGGATCGTTCAACATTTTTGTATCAGGAATTCCATTTATTTTAATATGCTATTCTTCTTAATGACATATCAGGATGATATATGCTATACATCAGATATACCTTATTGGAATTTCTATAATTTCTTTTCTGCATCACTAGCTGTGTAAATCTATTATTTAAGTATCATTAAATGTTTAAACTGATTGCCATTTTTTCCCTATGGGGGTCTGGTTTTTGTTATATCCCATATATATTGTGTACCAGAAAGAAATAAAACTGGTTTTGAGCCTGGGAATCTATTTCAGTACATATTTCATATCCAGGTTTTTGATGTGGTGACATTGCTTTCTTTCATTAAAAACAAAAACTTTCCCCAATTTGGTGTCATCCAGAGAAAACCGACAGATTTTGTCTAGCCATTCTGATCTTGGGAAGACTGGTCAAAAAGTTTGTTGTAATGCATTTGGAAATCAGAGGCTAAAGGAAGCTGAGTTAAATCCTAAATCCTTGAAAGGATATACACTATATATAACCTGTTGGCATGAAATTTCAATTTGTCATCTTCTTGTTAGTTTCATTTTAAGAATTTGATTGGCCCAAGATAGTTTTGCTGATGGTTTTTCCATTAAGCAATGTGAAGCTGGCTAGAAGGGATTAAGATCTGGTTCACCGATAAGATGTCTGACATAAAGGACTGCAGAGGAGACAAAGGACCTACAGCGATTCATTATTATTTTTTCTGCAAGCATACAATATAAGAATGAAGATAAGGTGCTTCGACCAGAGACGGTTTGAAAATGCAAAATTAGTTTTCTTTTGTTTTGCTTTGAAAAACAAACTGAATATACACAGCACCAAGCAATATAAAACTGCAGGGGTCACAACCAGTAGATCACAAATAGTGCCACAACACTCAAGCATCCAAGTGGCCTTGTGCTCATTTTCTAAGCATAATATTGTCATTGTTTCTCCTGTGCCTACAGAGGAGCAATTGCATTTTGAAAAACGATCACCAGGGCAGGGTTTCGCCCAAGGAAGAAATTCCACTGTAGCTCTTCCCTTTCCTGTGGTTGAATCCCATTCTTCTTATCCTTGCTCCAATTGGAATGTTCCATTTTGTTTTGCTTTCCCGCTGTGTTCCTGTACTCCACTAATTCAGTTATTTGAAACAGAGTCTCTGCTTGCCTGCTCCGCTGACTCTCTCATTTGAAATCTCAGCAGAGCACATCGCTCTCCATCCCCGTTTGGGTTCTTAATCTCTTCTTTCCCCTCTGCTATTAATTATTCAATTCTAACTATATTATTTAACCCCATGTAGTGTTGCAAACATTTTGGCTGCAGGATGTTTGCACAAGATGAAATTGTGCTGCCTTGCAAAACAAGGAAAACTGTGTTTATCAATTATTTCTTCCTCAGAGGGGGAGATGGGCTGTGTAGAGAGCAGCATTAACCATAATAACACAAGACAAGCTAGGAGGCCATTAAGAACAGGCTGTGAAAATGCATCAACAAAAAACAGTATTCAAAAAATAATAATTTATCCACTTATCTGAGTATTTTAATGTTCTTTAAAGGCAATCTATTATTTCAAAGTACAATTAATTATCTTCCCTCTTCTATGGCTACCAGCATATTTTGGTGTAGCTACTTTAGGCAGAGCGAACGAGATTGTCTCCTTCCTCCTTGGTAATTATTCTGATTCACTCGAAAATTTCATATACTTTCACAGGAAAATATGATTATTTTTACAAATCAAACAGAAAAAGCCCCAAACTACATGCAAACTCATATAAGAACATAGAGATCCTATTTTGGAGGTATCCAAGAACTGTGGTATAGACACCGTATCTATCATCCTTTATAATAACAGAAGAGGCTGGTTTTGACCATAATCCAAGGAAATGGTTTATGTGATACAGGATATTGAAGTGCTAATTAGGAGCTGATCACTCCAATCATCTCCCCTCCATTCAATTTAATCAGGCATTGTGCTCCACAATATTATCACTATAGTTACCATTCTTTCCTGTTCCAGATTCAGTGAGTAAGTGCTCTGACACAGGTCTACAATATATTCCTACTCAGTGTTTGTTGTGCATTTTTCTGAGCTGAACTAACAATGTAAAGGGGACATTAGGATTAGAAAAAGCCAGTGAAAACTCAAAGACCTCCCCTTCCTTTGCATGAATACAAGCTTCAGCCTTAATTTACCTGTCTGTTATGTCAAAAACTAAAGAGTTGCTAATTGTTATAAGAGAGTTTGTAAACATGCATTAGATTGCTATTTATTTTTTGTTATTTCAAAATAACCTTTTATTTAAATAGAAATTAAGCATAATAGTTGGTAAAAACTGAAGTAAGCCACTCCAAATGAATATGAAAGGTGATCTCATCTAGTATTTGGACTAGAAAATCATGTATCTATTAAATTCCAGCCCTGGATTTAAAAATTCCAGGTACACCTTCATACATTCAGTTAAGCTAAAGATGGATTAACCATTAAGCATAATAAGCCTCTGTTTAGAACACAAATGAAAGAACAGCACAGTTTTTTCCCCCAAGCTATCATGTCCTTAACTCTTTTGCTGTCACACTTGAGGTTTTTTTTTATGTTCACCTTTAACCCGCATTGTTAAAAATGTTTTTCTCCCCCTTTGGCATGGTGGTGAATAACTAAACTTTAAATATTTGGTTTGAAGATATCATCAGACACTGCATTTGTTTCTCTCTAGTGAAGTGGTACTTTCAGTTCCACTGAGGGGCACCATTTTTGGGATGTGCTTAAGACACCAGTTGACCTTTATCCAGACATTCCACAAAAAGGTCAGGACAAACCACTTTTATATGGTTGCCTGGAACAGTCACCAGTAGTCAGTCTCAATTGCTTTTAAGTGGGTTGCTTTTAAAGATACATTAATGAGGAGTGTTACGGCCATTTAATTTGTTCAATTATATATAATTGCAATGAATTTATAAACTTACAATAACAGCAACTTTTTCATCCTGAAGAATACTGTACATTGGAGTATCACTCTTAAAATTTCCCATTAGAAGTAATAATTGAACATGTCTAATATCAGATTGGGAAAGCTGTGTCACATCATTATGATAATCTGATAAATTAAAATCCCTATTCAAGTGGATTGTAAGTGGTGGAGAAAGATTTGCTTCCATACAAACCTACCAAGTGGTATAACCATTTTCAAATCTTCTTCATCAAATTCTCCCATCAATGGAAAGCAAATAATCTTGGCTGTCAAGCACTTCTGCTGCTTTGATGAATTATTTCCTAGAGGATTCACTCTGCAATCATTTTAATATCCTCTTATGTTCTTTTTATCTTCTTACTGTCCCTCTGCCTAGTCACAACTATCAAGACTGCAAAGCATTTGAAAATGATTCCCTGGTTTATGTGTTGTTGTGTTGTTAAAGTACCAACAACACAACAACAACTCAAACCAACTAGATCTTTCTTTGAAATGCAATCTGCGGCTGCTAGGATCCTTGAACTAGATTCTGTGCCCAATCCCACACGTATAACTACCGGTACATATATTTATCTCATAATAAAGGGCAGATCTATTTGCTACTATCAAAGGTGATCTTGATTTTATTATTTATTCATCTGGTTGGTGTTCCTGTCCATATATTGCAACAAATTCAGAACTGCTTTCTCTGAATTTGCCTGCTACCAATTCCTGCTACCACAGGAATGTATCTGTCAACTCTGTCCCTCTCCACTGATTAGTGCGCATGTGTGGCTATCTGTGCATGTATCTGGATTGGTCATACTCAAAGATATAATTTGACAGATTACATGTGTGGTTTTCTCTTGCTGTGAGGTCTTCCACTTGTGTCTCCTGAAGGAATGTCACTAATTCAGAAAATAGAGACCGTATTGACCAGACCATAACAGATTTGCTCAGGAAGTGATCACTATTTATAGAGCAGTCACTGTCACTGCAGTTTTACTTCTCTCCTTGTCAGAAGGGAAGGAAATTGTTTTCCTTCTTTCAAAAGAGGCTTCTGTGGATTTTGGAATCTTTGGAAAGATGTGGCTGTTTTGATATTGGTTCTGTACTCACATCTTTCTTTAAGATCTCTATTCAAATTGGGAAATGGAGTTTCATTGTGACAATACAATCTATGTTAAATTCCTCTACAGGAATATGAGCAATTTCCAGTTTTATTTTTGCATCCAGCACATTTCCGGTCAATTCCTGAAGCCAAATCTGATCAACACACATGCCAATTCAGTTAGCAATTAATACTTTAGTGACCGTAATAATAAACATCAACAATAGCAAAACAGGATATAAGGCTGGCAAGATAATAGAGGAAGAGAGATGAACTATAAAGGGAGGGAAAGAGGAAAACAGTTTAGCATTCTCAGAACTTACAAAACCCCAGGAAATAATAGAGTGGCTAATTAGCATGGCCAGTTTGAAAAACCAAAGTAGCCTTTGGTTATTCCAACTTTAACCTATTGTAATAGGAGCAGAATAGGGATGGAAAATAGGTGTTCTCTCCCCACTATGCACTATAAAGGGAATAATTTGGCATATAGGAGTTATATATTCTGCTCACCATGAGTTTAGTTCTGCTATCCCTGAGCTTTATTCTTTTGTAAGATATTTTCACTTAGTTTGCTCTTGCCTACTTTACTTTTTTCTATTATTCACAAATGTTTAGTCATTTCAATGCAGTGGACATTTTTTTGGAAACATGGTCAATTGCCCAACTAATAAACAATCCTACGGTATATTTTTCCCAGGAACAATCAAAATCAATACAATACTTAATAGAAAATTGGATAAATATATTGCTGCAAATCCAACTGCCATAGTTGATGAGGAAGAAAAACAATAAAAGGAGCAGGTCAGACATAGGTCTCCTAAAGTGGTTTTGCAACACAGAAAAACAAATATTCAGCTGGGACCTTTTTTCCCATTAGGTCCTATAGGACAAGTAGCTAAAAGCCAACCAGACATCAGTTTAAAATATAGCTTAAATGAAAATCCACCATAGTCTTACTCTTGAGAAATAAACCACATATATTTTTTGGGCCAATAACTCTTATTTCTTTTCTTTCCCAATGATTCTCACACTCACAGTCTCAATTTTTTAAAATCCCATCAAATATTCTATTGTGCAAGTTACCTTTCTTGTATTTATTTAATGCCACAAAATAATCCGGGCAACTGTGAGAATTTGAAAAAGAGGAAACCACAGAAATAGCAGTCTGAATTTATTGTTTCCTTGTAATTAATGAGAGTATATAGTATTTCGTCTCTCTCCCTCCCTCCTCCTCCTCTCTACCCCTCTCTCTGAACAGTACAAGAGAAAACTAGTAATCTTGAAATTGTTTTTGTACAACACCATTTAGTAGACAGATAAACATTACAGAGCAAAATAAGCTGATTACATTTAT
Source organism: Pseudoxenodon macrops (assembly GCA_032467955.1). Taxonomy (NCBI): domain Eukaryota; kingdom Metazoa; phylum Chordata; class Lepidosauria; order Squamata; family Pseudoxenodontidae; genus Pseudoxenodon; species Pseudoxenodon macrops. The sequence goes on from JANHFT010002314.1 coordinate 164,043, forward strand.
TTGATTTGTCATATACTATCAAAAGAATTTTGGAGTCGGTGGGATAAATGTGTAATTTTTTTCTGTATCAAATTATTTCTTAGAGCAAATACAATGATAAAATGAACCCAAGTAGAGGAATCATCAAATACCGTATTTTTTGGACTATAAAATGTTCCGGACTATAAGATGCACCTAGCGTTTGGGGAGGAAAATAAGAAAAAAAATCTGCCTCTGCCTCCCAGAATCCATCCAATATTCATCTGGCCCGTTCTCCGCGGCCCGTTCGCCATGGCCCATTCACCACCACCATCATGGCCCATTTGTCACCACCACCGCAGCCCATTCTAGAACAGCTGATCGGCACTGCACCAACCTCCCTCCCCCTGCCGCTATATTCACTCTATAAGATGCACAGATATTTCGGCCACTTTTTGGGCGGCGAAAAGTACATCTTATACTCCGAAAAATTCGATATAAAGCTGTGCTAGATTTGTAATGACAGGAGGAAAGGATCGCATTGTAATGATTCATTTATATATTTCAAATATATGCCTTTTTTATTATTACTAATATCTCATGCAGATATAAAAATGAGACTGTGCCCACTACTTTCAAAAGCGATAAGCTGTTCATTTATTTTACTAATGTCTGGAAAGTATCTGGAAATTTAGACTCTACCAATCTCAGACCCCTGCTAGAGAAGCCACAATCTCAGCAGTTCTCCCAGATCTACAGAGAGACCATCTAAGAACCCTAATGTCCACTTCCAAGATTGGATCTCTTTGTCTTCAGTTGGGAAAGTCCGACTTATCATAAGGCCCTAGGAATGCTCTCCCAGAGATCACAGATTTGCATCCTTAAACTCTTAAATCACTAGTTTAATCCCTGAATTCTCAAACTAAAGCTAATTCAATTTTAAAGATGACCTTTTCCTGAAAAGCAGGCTTTGTCTTCTATCCATAAAGCATCTATGCATGACCCAAGCTGTGCTTGTTTACTTTCAATGGGTGGTTTCAAATTGCTCAAACTAAGTGGAAATGCTTTAGTATCTTGAACAAAGACTGCTCAGCAAATTTATAAAGTAGAAGTCCAACGGAATATAATTCTGCAGATTCCTAAAGAACATTCCATCATCATCATACTCACATTTTCTCTAAAGATAAATGCCAAGATTGCAGCCGAGAGTTCTGCCAGGAAGATTAGCAAAATAAACATGAAGAACTGAAAGAGGGGGAAAAGAGAAAAAGAAATGTACATTACTGTTTATCTAGAGTGAACATCTGCCTCAACATTTAATAAAATAATAGTAAGAATAGGTCAAACTGACTAAAGCACGTTTAGAAATTGACAGCTAGAATGGAACAAATTTGCCAAATAAATAGCTTAAGAAAATGACTAGAAAATGTCAAATCCCCAGAGTTAGGGGATTGTTTGATGCAATATTAAAGCTGTTGATCATCTGGGATATATATTACTTTTTACTTGGCATGTATATTTCATTCAGTTTATAACTGATTATTCTATTACCATTATGACCAATCACTTGGATTTATGAAGTTCATACACAACAATACTTCTGGGCCATCTGACAACTCTTCACCTACTTTGTATCACATATCATTACAGGTAGTTCTCAACTTACAACAGTTCATTTAGTGACCATTCAAACGTACAACGACGATGAAAAAAGTGACTTAGGACCATTTTTCAGTTACGAACTTTGCAGCATCCCCATAATCATGTGGTCAAATTTCAGCTGCTTGACAACTGGTTCATACTTATGACATAGGTCATGTGATCACCTTTTGCGACCTTCCGACAAGCAAAGTCAGTGGAGAAACCAGATTCACTTAACAACCAGATTACTAATTTATCTACTTCAGTGATTCACTTAACAAAAGTGACCAGAAAGATCGCGATATGGAGCAAAACTCACTTAACAAATGTCTCATTTAACAACAGAAAATTTGGGCTCAATTGTGGTTATAAGTTGAGGGCTATCTGTATTTGATAAATATGTGCCAGCCTTTTGTAAGTATCTAGTGCTGTGATGGCGAACCTATGGCAAGCGGGCCAGAAGTGGCATGCAGAGCCATCTTCCAGGCATGCTAGCCATCGCCAGTTGCTCTTTTGAGTTCTGGCACATGCATGCACGCCAGTCACTTGGTCTTTGCACTTGGGGGAGCGCCTCCCCGGTATGCACATGTGCTCACTGGGAAGCTGAGCTTCTGGTTTCAGGTGCGTACATGCTGGTGTTCACACACAGGGGAGTGTCAGAAACCGGAAAACCAGGTGAACGGGGCACCAGGGAACTGCTCTTCCAGTTTCTGGTGCATGCTCCTGTTTCGGCACTTGGTGCCAAAAAGGTTCGCCAACACTGACCTAGTGACTGCTGAGAATGCAACACCCAAAATTCTGCAGCCAATCCAGCTTTCAAAGGTCAACTATCTCCACTGCTTTAAGAGTCATATTAATGATGTGAGGCTTTAAAGGTTCGACTCATTAGAGCAGCAATATCACTTGTTTTCAGGCTAAAAAAGAAACCTGGAAAAAATAAACATAAAAAAGAAAACAGGCATTGAATTGGGAAAAAAAGAAAGAAGAGAGATTGAGAGGGGAATCAATTTTTTTCTTTGGTCCAAAGTCTATCAGAAATGTGCTCCTTTTTCAAGAACACTGTGAGGGGGAAAAAACCCTACAAAAATATGCTAAAATTTAAGTTACTGTGTGCTACTCATAACCTTTCTTCTTGCTGCTAGAATTAAAATTAAATACCCGGCCAGTCTATTTTGTACATGGCATGGAAGGGGAACATCTCCTACTTCACAAAAGGCTGCAAAATGGCTTAGGTACGAAACTACAAGCATCTTTTTAGGTGGTAGCTTTGTTTAATTTTTGCATGAAAAATTAAGAGAGGGGGAATAATAGAAATCAGAGGTGTCAATTGAAGGAGTGATATGAAATAAAGCTGTACTGCAAACCAATTCCAATGTCTTTTAGCTTGGTGATGTTGCAAGGGTCAAGTGCTGGTACAGCTATAAAGCTGTAGACGGTATCGGGACAGGTTATTTTGAGGACCAGTTTTCCTTGGTTACATCTATCTGTTTCATCAGGACTGGCAGTAAAGCATGTTATGGGTTCTTCTACTAAGAAACATCATCTGACAGTATGACGTTTCTTAGTAAAAACGTACTGATGACATACTTAGTAATCAGAAGAAAAGCCTTTTCTGCCACAGCATCTTCCCTTTGGAACATCATTCCTCCAAGTTTAAATTGTTTATGATCTTAACTGGCTTTTCAGAAGGATCTGAAGACATGGCCTTGTCATTGTGGTTGAGGATCCAATGAGGGTATGGAGCCTGTTAGCTGGTCGTATTGTCATTTTATGGATTGTACACTCCCACAAATTAAATTTTAACTTTGTTTTAATTTTAATTTTTAAAAAAAAATTCTTCATTTTGGTTGTTTATTTATAACTACTGTTTGTTTTGGTTTTTAAGTCTGTGACTATGAACCACTCAAAGTCACATGTATGACACAGGCAGCTATATAAATAGAACAAGCAAATAAACATCCAAAAAGGGTAAAAAGTGAGGTGCAATGGCACAATAGTTCTTTTGTTGTTTTGATGAAAGTGTCAGCTCCTGCAGATACTGTATGTATTTGTCTGAAATACACAGCAGGCTTCATTCCCCATGGAAGATTAGAAGAAAAGGACTACAGGAAGATTCTTTACCAATAAAAATCAGTTAACAATTTTTTAAATGTCCTCGTATAATAACATTCCTTTAACTTTGTTCAAAAATTAAAACTGGGAATTTGCCACGATCATCAATCAGAATCTGAATATTTGGATTTAACCCTCAGATGAATTAAGGCTTCAAAGTCATCTAATTATGTATGTATGTATGTATGTATGTATGTATGTATGTATGTATGTATGTATGTATGTATGTATGCAGGGCTTTTTTTCTCAG
>JANHFT010002314.1:168103-182380 GCA_032467955.1 Pseudoxenodon macrops
AAAAGGTGCCGGAACGCGGTTCCGCCGCGTTCCGGCTGAAAAAAAGCCCTGTATGTATGTATGTATGTATGTATGTAATAATTTATTTAATTCTTCATTCATTCATTCAATCAATCAATCAAATTGCTTATCTAGAATCCAAGACAGGAATTGTGGTCAGGGTACTTGTCACCTTCAGATCTGTTGCATGTTCAAGAAATTGTTCCCACATTTTTATGATTAATTGTGGATGTTCCGTCATCCAACTTTTGATATACATGTGTGATGCATGTTCACACTTTTATATGAAAAGTAAAACTACCTTAAATATGAGGTGGAGCAAATAGTATTGGTTGCTTTATTATTTCTACCGTATCTTACTGTTACAGGTAGAATAAATTGGATTTTTTTAAGGAGCACACTAGGATTGGCATCTTCTTACTAATGAAATCATTTTATAGATTTGCAAAATTCATAGATACAGCACTGCATTATCAAAGAGTTTAAAATATCATTAGGTTATTCCATGGGCTAACTTTTTTTTTTCAGGAACTCTTGCAATTTATTTATTTTTTAAAGAAGTCCAACTGCTAGACAAGCTTTAGGGGCTATGAAGTACAAGTTATATTTCATTCAATGGCAACATATTTTTTATAAAAACATAACATGAGAAATAATCTCTACAGAGAAAGAAATTTAAGAACTTCCCTGGGGATGCATGTTTCTCTCATCTCTCATCTCTGCTGTACACTTTCCTTGAATTTATACTTGACTTGAAAGCTTCAGGCATTTATTATGTATCACTGAGAAATCTCTCCTGGGAAGCCTCTGATTCATCTATATTTGAAAACTTTGTAGGAGGACGTGGATTTTAATTAGTCCATGAAAATAACACCTTTCCCCTAATTAAGATATAGATAACAACCATTCCATCCAAACTCTCTGCCAAGTCTTTTTTTTTTTCATGGCCCCCACACTTAATCATTTCCCAGCATCAGTTCTTTCTTACAGTGCCATTTTTTTTCCTGGAAGAAAATGTTATTTTGCATACTCTTGACAAACACTGATATATAGCGCTTTTCCCACCCTGCATATTTAAAATGAAATTAGACATGAATAGCCAAATGAATGAAAAATTCAGTTTTTGCAGGAATACTCAACTTTTTGGGTGGTGGAACATGCAGTTCATGTTGTATAAAATATCACGGTATCTTGCTTTTGCCAAATTGTTGGGGTGTGTGTATTTGTTGTGTCAACAAAAACGAAGTAAACTGAGACACTGAAAGACAACTACATAATCCAAGCAATGAACCTAACATGCTTAACCCATACAATCAGTTTCAACAAGGCTGCCATGATGTGTCTCAGTTCCACCTTGGCCTGCCAGTTAAAATTAAAATTTGACACACATTGAATTGGACAGGAAATTCAGAACACATTCCCACAAGTGATAAGATAAATTGAGGAGATCTGAAGTCCTCTGACCATCTCCCTTGGCATGTAGCATCCATGTAGCATTGTTAACAAGAGTACTCATAAAACTTATTTCATTCACCTCCCAAATAGTAAGAGCTGCTTAGAAAACACCAGAGGCTAATCTGATCTGACTTTGTCACCTCTCTAGGTTGCAGAAAGTTAGGGGCTTGTTTTTCCTCCTTGTTTTTCTGTCATTAGGAAACAACAGAAGATGCTGCATCCCACTCCCATCTGTACAACCATTTTCACTTTCTTGAGTTGTATATGCAAATGCCTGTCCACAGTACTCAGTCCATCCAGAAACAAAAGAATGCGAAGTACAGGTAGTCCTCGAGGTACAACCACAATTGAGCCCAAAATTTCTGTTGTTAAGTGAGATGTTTGTTAAGTGAGTTTTGCACCATTTTACGACCTTTCTTGCCACAGTTGTTAAATGAATCACTGAAGTTGATAAGTTAGTAACCCAGTTGTTAAGTGAATCTGGCTTCCCCATTGACTTTGCTCATCAGGAGGTCACAAAAAAGGTGATCACATGACCTTGAGACACAAAAATATCATAAATATAAACCAGCTGCCAAGCATCTGAATTTTGATCATATGATCATGCTGCAAAAGGTCGTAACTGTAAAAAACGGTAATGTTATATTTTTCAGGGCTATTGTAACTTTGAATGATCACTAAATGAACCATTGTAAGTTGAGGACCACCTGTAGTCACAGGGATTTTCTGTTAAGGCAACTTCTGTGCATCATGTCTCTTTCTCATTAAGTAACTGGTAATGGGAAGCACAACCTCAGAGAACCAGAAAATCACTTCCAGCTTGAGCCACAAAAAAAAATAGTATGGAAACTGGTGAAATTGTGACAAAATCTTTGTGGATGCTATCTAATGCTCCAAATGATTTGTTTCTGCAGGAAGTGAGCAAAAAAAAAAATATCTTCATGTTGAAATAGATTTGACACAATTTGACACTTTTTTGTTCTGCCACAGAATTTCTTGGAGCATGTCAAAGGTCTACTTCTTAAACATGATTGTGAAGCTCAGACCTTCTTGATCAAATTGGTTGACATATGGATGCATCCAACCCCCTCACAAAGATCGAATCTATAGAGACCCTTTGCGAGTTAAGCAACACTGGAAGTCTGGGGCCTAATTATGGCCCCTTGAGAGGTTTTCTTCCTCAAAACTCTTAAGTTGGCAAAGCATCTCTTTATTCTTTAGCTACAGGGCTGAGGATAAAACACAAGTTTTATTCCAAGAAAAATAATACTGATGTCAGGTTACAAATTAGGATGAGTGAATCAAAGGTGGAAATGAGAATGCAATAGGCCATAGACACGATATCGAGTGCTGGGCTTTTGTAAAAGTTCTTGTTCAGGTTTTACAGGAAACCATTCATGTTTTGTGAACGATCTTCCGCTCGTTTCCCTTCCATTTATGCAGCTGATACTACGAGACTGAAAAGATATACCTGATATTTATAAATACACTTAATTGCTTTCCACAGTTTAACTCTTCTTTTTCCTATTTTAAAGAATTTATTCTATTTTAAGAAGATCTACAAATTATTCAAAGAGTTTTGATTATTCCATGAATTTAAAATATATGAATGATATTAATTTTTTTTACATAAACCATAGTTTTCATTATGTGAGAACTCAAGAAGACAACTGTTTAAATTGTGATTTAACAATTCTGATTTATTTTGAACTATGTTTCAGAAATATACCACATGGCAACATATGTTTTTCTGTTTATATTCCTTTTTATAATATAAAATAATTTATATTATTTTCCTTTGGGATAAAAAAACAAACCCTTAAAGTTAAATGGTGTAATGGGAGTAACAACAACAAAAAGAGTCCTTCTCTGAGGGAGATGAGTGGTTCAAAAATGAAATGAAATAAATTGTAGTGGTTTATAACATTATATTCTGGACTTAGATCAAAATAACACAAGTAGGTACACCGGGAAAAGGAACCCACTCAGTTGTACTTACAAAAAGAAGAAGACATTTGTTCTCACGGATCGCTCCACAGCAACCAAGGAATCCCAGCAAGAAGAGCATAGCTCCCATAGCCACCATGATATATGCTCCAGTAAAGAGCAAAGGGTTAGTAGCCACGATCTCTCGAAATCCTGTGGGATCAACTATGACCCAGATTCCAACTCCTAGGAGACAGGTACCACCCAGCTGTCATAAAAAGGAAAGATTCAGATTAAAACTATTTTCTTGGACAGGTTCCTTCTAGACAGCATAATTCAAGTTAACAGTTGAATTGCAATTGTTGCAACAGATCCTTTATGGTACAATTTATTATGTTCAGACTATAGAGATCCCACATCTGAACTGCTAAAATCCAGATGACTTTATTTTTCTGTATTACTTCATTAACATCTAATGGTTAACATCTAATTTGGTAACATCTAATTTGTTAACATGTAATGGCCATTCATTTTTGGTAGGCCCAAACTGATAGCCTTATCTGAAAAGGCATTTTTCAAAAATTTCAAGAATACATTTCATTTTTAAATTGATTAATATTGTGATTATTTACAACTGAAAGCAGCCCCCCCTTTTAAGAATTCCAGTTATTCATTATACTTATTTACTACCAAATCTTATTTCATAGTTTCTTTAACATGAGACCATCATTTCAAGAGAAAGGAAATACCGGTACATGCAAATGTTCAAGAAAGGAATTAGTATTGTAATTTTAATATGCTCATTCCTCATCTTTGCAAAACTTTTCATTTGGAGAATTAAAAAAAAAACTTGGTAGGACTGCTAGATGTCTCTTAATTGTATGGGTGTTCCTTATTCTACGGTCAGGTTTAAACATTACAATAAGCTATCATTTTATTTAATTATGGTTTGTTCAATAAATCACAAAATAGATAGGTTAAGTCATGCTTACAAGCAATCATTGCTGGATTCACTACAGCAGCTAAGAGAATCAAACAAATTGCATTAAGGATTAGCATGATGTAATGATGTATGAATCCAGCTTATGTTAAACTTCAACAGATTTCACTGGGTCATTTTTTAGTAAGTACTTCAGCTACAATGAATTATCTGCATACACAGGTGATATATATTATCTTCAGCTGGCTTTTTCAGGAACAAAGGTACTGCCAGAAGAAGCTGAACTCAAGAGCTACTGTATTTCATGCCAAGAGCTCTGGTGACATGTGAAGGCAGTTTGTTGCTCTTGAACAACATATTAATGAACATGCCAATGTTGCTATTTAGGCTAGTACTCCCTGTCAGAGTTTACCATGGTATACATAGTTTGATGATTTCTTATATCCATATTTTATAACAAACATTAGCTTTCTCTCTCTCTCTCTCCCTTCTTCCCCCTTCTCTCTCTGTGTATTGCTTTGATCCTAGTAACTGCCAGGACATTTCATGTTTCCCTGGTAAGGATTTTTGGAAGTGATTTGCCATTGCCTGCTTCCTAGAGCTGACATGGAGTGACTGGCCCAAGATCACTCAACCGGTTTTGTCCCTAATACAGGACTAAAACTCTTAGTCTCCTAGTTTCTAGCTTACTGTTTTAATCACTACACTAAACTGGCTCTTTGCCTACCTACCTATCTACCCACCAGAGGTGGGTTCCTACCGGTTCAGGCAGGTTCTACCGAATAGGTAGTAGGCCGCTGGTGACGTCACGGAGCCAGTTCTGCTGCTCCGTGGGTGCCGCCCTTTTTTTTTTTTTGAAAAAAATATATTTTAAAGATTTTTTTTCTTCTGTGCATGCGCAGAAGCTGAGTTTCCGGCACTACGCATGCGTTGCCATCTTGTTTTCGGCACACGCGCACAAGGCACGCCCACGCAGCACAGGAGGCAGCAAACCGCCGGTGAGGTAAGTTAGAACCCACCCCTGCTACCCACCTACCTACTGGGGCTTATACGCCATTCAAATCCAAAGTAGTTTACATTTCCCACTTTCAGGTTCATAAGGCAACAGGAAAAAATGAAATAGCAAGATAAGCATTAACAATTAGAATCAAAATAATGAAAATGTTCTGGCATCCAGGGAGCACTGAAACATCAGAATACAATCTATAAATGGAGGCTTCCCCCTCATATCCATCTGACTCCCACAGCTCTCTTAAAATGTCAAGTTTTAATGGTTTTCATGAAGCTCAGTAATGGAAGTTGAGCAAAAAGACACTAAGAAATTATACAACGTTGTTCTGTACCTTCATGAAATTGTAAGTTGACAAAGTACCCAAGTGCTTTGAAAAAGACCTCATGTGACAAATCAAAGAAAACTTACAAATATGAAGAAATTGAAGACAAACATCAGATATTTCATGCAGCTCAAACAATCCCCCTCCATCTTTGGCCGGCTCCAACTGATTCTGAAAAACAAGGACAGCTCTTTATAACTCTTTCATTTCATATATCTACTTCTTAAAGCCCTGTGGAATTCATTATATAGAAAGAATGGATCACATTTGAATGAGGAAGTTAATAGGTAATAATGAACCTCTACAGTTCCCAACCTGTATTCTCCCTGATGCATCAGGACTGGAAGGAAAAGTTAACGAGAAAGTGCTAAACAATTTACCATCTTGTTTAAAACATAACAACCAAAGTTGCCTCCTTTTGTGAATTTGCCTTGTGACCTCACTCTAAAGCTCTCAAGCACCCTAATGTATATATAATAAATGAGAACCCTAGTGTATGTACAATGAACACATCCTAGTGTATATATAATTTTAAAAAAACACCTGAAATTGTTCAAGTAAGATAGGCAAGTGAATCTAATGCATTGCCAATGCTCTTTATAAATTCTCCTCATTGAAATGTTAAAGCTATAATTAATAGTCTAAAATTAGGTATAGATTTAAAAAAAAACCAGATGAAAGTCTAAAAGGCAGGTTTCCCCCAAAAATCATTTCTTCTAAACACCTTAAGATGAAAAAAGGTAGCTTGGACAGAAGACAAAAAGAACAATTGATGCATAGACTCTTGATCCCTACAAGTAGGACTTTGACGACATTTTCCCAACTATACCCCTCCTTGCTTTCTTTGGGATGGGGGATGGGTTCAAGTCAGTACTGGCTTCTGGTGACTAGCTGGAGAAGTCTCTTTGGTTTTCTTGGCAAGATTTTGGAAGTGTTCACCATTGCCTTCTTCCTAGGGTTGAGAGTGTCCAGAAAGAGTGATCCAGTTACCCAGCATTTAAGCTAGAAAAAGAATTCACAATCTTCTCAGATCTTAAATTGGCTTCTACTCTGGTCCTTAAATACTATAACTACCTGACACTCTCTATTCCTATCATAGTTATACCATTCAAAGCTATAGGAATCATGCTTGAAGATTCTTGTGTAAAGTATAGACATGGAAATATACATTTCTATTGTGATGTTCCCTTCCAGAGAAAGAACAAAAAATATGATTGGGGCAGGGAGCATTAGAAAGTTGGGGCGTTAACCAACACATGTTAAACCCAATAACCTATAACCCCAAATATTGTGTGTTTAGTAAAAAAAAAAATGCTCACTGCACTGAATGGTAGCAAGAATTCTGCTTTAAAAAGACATTTGGATGTTTTAAACAGTATACATAGAAATTATCTATGGGATAGCAGATACTAGGAAATAAATCCTTATCTGTTATCACTGTTTTTCCTACTGAAAAGAATTTGGAATTGCTGTATTCTAACACCATAGCTCTTTCTGGTGTGACCATGGAAACCGATCTGCTTTACTTAAGCTTTTCACGAGTCCCTAAGCAAGCCGAAATGCTCTCTCTGAAGGAAAAGGCATGATGGTGATAGCCAGAGGCAGAGACATGACCCAGTTCCACCAATCACACTGCCTGCACGTATGAAAAAGACAGTGAGCGGGTCAACTGGATGTCCAGAAAACAGGAAGGAAAACAGCAGGGAGTCCAAATGCAAGCTGATTCTACAACATTTGATTTCTCTCTGCACAAAGCAAAGAAACAGAGCTGATTATCTCTCCTCTGCCTCAGAGGATTTTCATACCGTATTCAGAGGCGCCTTACAAGAAATACTACCCCAAGTGGGAATGAAGGGGAAAAAAGACCATGGTAAATATTCAAAAGGTCACTTTTATGGAAGTCAGGGGGTGCCAGAAAGATTTCTTCTTAATATATGCGATCATTTTCAAAGGAAGAAAACAATGGGATGGAAAAAAATGTCGCTAAATTTTTCCACATTCACAGGTTTTAAAAGGGAGGTTTGTACTTTCAGGTGATAAGATCTCAAGGAGTAGTAAGCATTTTTAAGAATAATGAAATAATAAAACGTGTTTACATTTAAAATCTCAAATGTTTTCTTCATCAAGCGGATAATATTTTCTTTCATAAATGTGGTAAAATGCCAGCTTTGAAACTGGGCTGGCTACATTTTTCCCCCATTAAAAATTCCTTTTGATATTCTGAAAAACCATCATGATTATGCTGTCAGGCCTGGAGCTCACAAAGAACCCAGAAACTAGTCTCAAAAGGTTCATTGCTGAGGGGTGCATTTTTATCGTTCCTTCACCTATGGTTAATATTTTTATAATAATTATTCGTGTGGTGTTTTAGATTTTAATTTGTTTTTATTTTGACTCTTTTAGCTCCTGTGTGCTATCCAGACTCACCTTTGGTGAGATGGGCAACTATATAAATTTGATTATCAATAAATACATACAAATATTTTTATTTGGGGGCTTTTCTTGTTCAGTCATTATATTCATTCAATTTAGAGGACACTCAATTCCACAAGCCTCTCTGGTTTACAATGTTAAAAACAAGCAAACAATAAAATAAAGATCATTTGTGCCCGCAGGAATGCTTTCTTTAATCAAATAAAAGTGCTTAGCATCACCCGCCCTAAAGCCTGAGGGAACAGCCATGTTTTCAATGCCATTTTGAACACCAGCCTGGGAGCTATATTGATTTTTTTTCACAGTGAAACACACTTCCTAGGTCCCAAAACAAACTCTTCCTATAGAGCTTATAATAATATCTTTTCATTTATGTTTGTGAGATACAGTGCATTCATAAAGTATTCATACCCCCTTCACTTTTGTCAATTTTGTTATGCTGCAGCCTAGTTCTATAAGGTGTTGAAATTCATTTTTTTCTCATTAATCTACACTCAGTACCCCATAATGACAAAATGAAAACAGAATTTCAGAACCATATTTTACTGTATTTTTTAATCACATTGATTAACTGATCATGTGCCTTCAAGCTGGTGTCAATTCTTAGCTATCATATAGCTAAACCTTCTTCAGGATACTTTATCCCCATATTCAGGTCATCCAATGACATACTCATCATCACCGTAATCTAGTTTATTCACTTTGTTGCTTTATTAAATTTATTAAATATATATGCCGCTCATCTCATTATCAAACAATTCTATTCTTTCTTTCCATGTTTCTCAGCATTCTGGTTTTCTCAAGTATGTTTCTGCATAATGCATCCAAAATATGGTGATTTGAACCTGATTCTTTGTATTTCAAATGAGAATTGTGGATTGATTTTTCCATAATTTACTTGGGGATCTTTTCTTTTTTCTTTTGGCTACACATCATATTCTCTTGGGGGAGCCAAGACCCAACTCAATGATACAGTTTCTTTATTGACAATAATCAAGCATACACACAAAGATTGACCCATAAGCATTTTTTTAAAAGAATATGGTGATTATCAGAAGTTAGTGTGGATTTATAAAACATCTTGTTAGTATTTTTAATCAATAACTTCCTGAGTATCTTATAAAGACTATGGACAAAAATATAACTTGAGCTCAGTAAAACATTTAATAAGGTATCTTATGACCTTCCTGGCTTAGAAACCATATTCATCAGTAGTTCCTTATAAAACTGGAGTGATGTAACAAATAGGATGCTACAGACTTTGTTAATGTGCTTGTACTCTTTAATATTTTTATTAATGTTTAAATGAAGAGTTATAGAGAGTTAATACATTTAAAAATACAAAGCAAATTCAAAACTGAATTGATAAGTTAGAAAAGTGGAGTGAAACTGAGTGAAATTTAATGGAGATAAATTCTTTACCTAGAGATGAAGAATCAAATGCAAAGTAGAGGTTGTGGAACACCTGACTTAGATAACAGTATGTGACAAAAGCTTCTTGGACTTGTAGTTCATTAAAAATAAATGTGAGTATTATTAGCAGCTGCTAAAAAAGTTGCTAAAAGCTGAAATTTTAAGTTGCATCTATAGAAGAATAGTGTCCACCTTATAAAAAGTGATGGTTGGTTGGATGGCATCACAAACATTAAGTCTAGGAATCATATTTTTAAGCATAGATTCTGAGAAACTGGAATAGGTAAAACTGACACTGAGGATGGGCAGGATACTACAAAGTTATAAGGAGCCAATGAGGGTATGATTATTATTGAGAATTAAAAAAAACAACCAGAGGAGGATATCACTCAGAAAATCAAATGTGCCACCTGTTGTCCCAAACTTTAAGATATAGGATAATGGTTGTTAAGCTAGAGGAACGCAAATTCCAGTTGAATGCTATTAGAAAGTTTTTATTTGTTTAAAAAAAAAAGATGACAGTGGAACTGATTATCAAGGGAGGTGATAAAACATCATTCAAAAACAAATGTCTTTAGGTAGATGGAGTAGCGTTTGCAGGGTTGAATCCTGAGCAGTGGATTTGACTTGATGTCCTAAATGGCAGCTTTTACACCCCTTAAATGATTCTATGCTTGTTAAACTATTGCATATATAAATAGCCTTAACATCATGCTTTCACAAGATCATAGATTTTGTCAATATTTGCCTATTTACAAATTTCAAATTTTTTCTTTAAAATGCAGAGAAAAAAATAATTTTAAAGACTCACTGATGCAGCTCTTGGAATATCTATGATAATCTTGAATTGTATATATGTCCCATATACCTTTTACTGGCCACGCTTATCCTATAAGAAAAAGGTGTTCAATTAATACCGTATATGAGTCAGTAAAACACAACCTTATTAGATAAACCCTTATTAGATAAACCCAATGAATATACTGTCTAATTGCATACTTAATTTGATGTACATTAGCAGTAATGAAAAGCTCTTAGCACTCATCAAAACATCCAATTCCTTATAACCTGGCTCATCAACATTTGAAATGATTCACAAGTTTACAAACCAAGTAGAGTGGAACCTTGGTTCACGAACAAAAATTCCACTAAAAGTTTGCCTCTGTTCACGAATATATCTTCGGTTCACAATAAAACACAGCCGCGGCGATTTTCCCTGCCGCGACAATTTATACTTTGGCGCCATTTTTTGTGTCAGTGCATGCGCAATCAGTCTTGCTTCCATTCACGACCAAATTGGATGCCAACCGAGGTCCTGGAAAGGATTATGGTCATGAATGGAGGTTCCACTGTATTTCAAACTTTATCATAAACTGATAACAAATATTAAATGTTAAGTTAAGTTCATCAACTCAAATTGTTTTCTGGGCAGTAAATAAAGGACCAGCTGTCGACATCAATTCTAATCAACTATAGAACCTTTCAGCAGCTTTGGGTAAGTTACTGTTTTTCAACTCAATTCCTTCTGTATAGATTTGTAGTAAGCTACTACAGAATAGCTGTGAGAGAAACTAATAGCAATAACAATAGCAACAGCATTTAGTGCT
The DNA here is from genome assembly GCA_032467955.1 of Pseudoxenodon macrops. Taxonomy (NCBI): domain Eukaryota; kingdom Metazoa; phylum Chordata; class Lepidosauria; order Squamata; family Pseudoxenodontidae; genus Pseudoxenodon; species Pseudoxenodon macrops. The sequence goes on from JANHFT010002314.1 coordinate 179,212, forward strand.
ATACAGAACTATCTGGGCATATATAATTATATAATGTCATTATATTGCCCTTAACAATCTGGGTCCCCATTTAATAAACCTAAGTAGGATTGAATTCCTGGCTGTGGGCAGTGTTAGTCTGCAATACAGGTAGTCCTTGACTTATAGCAGTTCACTTAGTGACTGTTCAAAGTTACAACACAGTGACAAAAGTGACTTACAACTGTTTTTCACATTTACAAGCATTGCAACCTTGGTCATGTGATCAAAATTTGGCTGCTTGACAACTGACTCGCATTTATGACAATTGCAGTGTCCCAGGGCCATGTGATCCCCTTTTGCGACTTTCTGACAAGCAAAGTCAATGGGGAAGCCAGATTCATAACAACCATTTTGCTAACTTACCAACTGCAATGATTTACTTAACAACTGTGGCAAAAAAGGCTGAAAAATAGGGCAAAATTCACTTAACAAATGCCTCACTTAGCAACATATTCAACACCTTCAACATAAATAGCAAACAATTTAAAATGTCACAGTCAAAAATGATCATATTGCATAGTACATCACTGTATATACTTTGTTATTATATTTTTACCTTTATCTTGCCTAATTTACCATACTGCTTCCATGGTTACTAGGATTCAGTAGTTATATATTTATAAAACTGGCAATAAGCAATGTATTAAGGCCGTTTGTAATCCTATTTCATTAGGGAGTAAACATCCAAGTATTTATGTTCAAGATTTTTGAACATATAAGCTTTAACATTCTGTCTCCCTTAAGTGACTGAAAATATTACTTTAAGGTTCTAAGCTTACTTGAAATACTTGGGCAATTTTCTCAATGACAGGACGTACGTAATGAAATCCTCCAAGAATCAGGGTTTGGAATTGTGCTTTTAACATGTTCATTAATCACCCAACTTAATTAACCACAGAATTCCTGAATTTGTGGCTGATTTCAAATTATTCATAGCGGTTAAAACAAACAAGCAAAACAAAACTAACTCTCGAAGAATCTTTTTTAAACTGAGTGAATGATCAACCAAATATGGTTCAATTTAAGTAAGTGTATAGTGATCCACATTGTGGGAAACACCATTATCTTCACATATATACTGTTGGGATATGAAATGTCTCTTAATTAACCAGAAAAATGACTTTAGTGGACAACACAATGAAGGTAGCAATAGCACTTAAGACTTCTATACTGCTTCACAGTGCTTTTAAAGCCCTCTCTGAGTGGTTTACAGAGTCAGCCTATTGCCCCCAACATTCTGGCTCCTCATTTTACCAACCTCAGAAGGGTGCAAGGGTGAGTCAACCTTGAGCCTGGTGAGATTCGAACTGCCAAATTACAGGCAGTCGGCAGTCAGCAGAAGTAGCCTGCAGTTCTGCACTCTAACCACTGCGCCACCATGGCTCATTACATATATAACGGCCATTAAAAAAGGAGAAGAACTTGATTGCTCAGTTATGGCTGCACTTTTTTAATCAACCCTCCCCCTACAGTCACCCCTGTTTTCATACATCCTAAATGGCCTCTTTAACAATGTGATAAACTGAATTGAACTCTAGGTTGGGGCCACCAATATGCTCATTAACTATGCGGCTCACTGAGTGAGTTTGGATCAGGCCCGATCTGATTTCAAAGGAAAATTGGGGGAAAATAATAATGAGAGAAAATACAAGTAGTCCTTGACTTACAACAAACAGATCATTTAGTGGCTTTTCAAAGTTACAATGGCATTGAAAAAGGCGATTTATGACTGTTTTTCCCAGTTAACAATCGTTGCAGCAGCCCCATGATCACATGATCAAAATTCAATCGCTTGGCAACCAAATTCGTATTTATGAGGGTTGCAGTGTCTTAGGGTCATGTGATCACCTTGGTAGCCAACTGACAAGCAAAGTCAATGAGGAAACCAGGCTACCTTACCAACTGTGTTACTAACTTAACAACTGCAGTGATTCACTTAACAACTGTGACAAGAAAGATTGTACAAATAGGGCAAAACTCACTTGAAAAATGTCACACTTAGCAACAGAAATTTCAGGATCAATTATGGTCATAAGTCAAGGGCTACCTGTAATAGTATCACATCTTATTTAGTATTAACCAATAAAGCCTCAGGACACAGTATCCGAAAGAATGCTTTGCATCATCTATTTCTCCTAAGAACCAACCTCCTTGTTCTAGATGCCTCAAACATGGTGAGGTACTGTCCCAAAATGAATTTTCTCATCAACAGTCCTCTGGCTCTGAATGCCTTGTATAGAGAAGTCTGTCCATAACTCAATTTGTATTCTTTTTCGAGCATCGGACAAACACGTACCTTTTTTGTTTGAGTTTTCTAAATCTTTTAATCTACTAATCTTAATTTCCAAATATTGTTGAGACATGGTATTTTAATTTAATTCATTGAATTGTATACACACATACACACACATAATGCATGTATGTGTGTATGTGTGCATGTATGTATATATCTATGTGTAAATTTAATCTGCAGTAAATTATTTTTGGGGAGCAACTGCTTTAAAATGTGCATGAATTTTAAAAATACAAGTTAAATGACGTGAAGAATTACATATTTTACCTTCAGCTCTTTAGGCATTAAACATTATATTGAGATTATATTATCTCAAATGTTATACTGATATTATTTAATATCAAAATATAACATAATGTAAATATTGCATATATATTCCAAAATAGATTTCTAAATAAACATCTCTGGCTGAATGGGGAACTGCATTTCAAATATGTTGGGAAGGACTATTCTCAGATCCTCTTCTGCAGATATTTTAATTCATTCCCAGGAATTCAAGCCAATGTAGCTGTAGGAGCTGAAATTCAGTACATAATGCACCAGACTGAAAAAGTGCAGCAACTGTGTATAGATACTCTTTTTTTTAAATCAAAATTCGGTTATTTGGATATTTACCTTACTCTCTTATGAAATGGAACTTCTCCATTTTAATTTCATTCTCATTGTATAATCATTTTCTCTGGTTTTCAATAAAACACAGACTTTTTAATCTAATTAAAATAATGATCTATTTTAAGTATAAAATATACTTTCTATAACAGTGATGCCTAACGTTTTTCTTCTTGCGTGCCAAAAATGGCAGCGCTGTCACACAAGTGCCGGCACACAAACCCCCCCCCCATGCATGCAGTCCAT
>JANHFT010002314.1:182480-196409 GCA_032467955.1 Pseudoxenodon macrops
TTTGAACTCGTGACAGGTTTTCTTTTGCAACGTGCTTCCCTGGACACAACAGCGATGAATGCGATGGGGCTACAAGCCTCAGGTAGGACGTGGCCCATCACCACCCCACCTGCCAGAAATGAGTCTTTGTGAGATTTGTTGCACCGCCACTGCTGCCTTGTTGAACAGGACTGTGCAAGACAACAAGCCTTGCAGAGTCCTGCTCCACGAGTTGCAGCTGTGGGCCAGCCGCGCCGCCGCTGCGAAGAACAGGGAGGGGAGGCGACAGCGGCGGGACATCCAGTCCCATGCTCACCACCTCCTGCACCCCCAGAATAAGCCCCCCCAATAATAAGGCCAAGGCCATATTCCTGGGGTCAAAAGAAAATAAGACCCTGTTTTATTTTCGGGGAAACACGGTAGGAAATATGAGAGATAGAGATCCACACTAACAAAGTATACATGTTACAATACTGAAGCCATTCTTTATAAATAAAATGGCATGTAGGGAGGACAGTGAAAGAGTGAAAAAAAATTTGGTGTAGTTTTGTAACCTCCATTGAACGTTGAAAGGACTTTTAAAGGAAATATGTGCATAAACATTACTTTGTGTAAGGTGTGTTTTTTTTTTTGGCTCCTATATCTTCTTCCATTTTTTTAATCTGCCTGATGCACTTCCCTTGCCTTTCTTTTACAGAATTCCAGCCACTATGTTACATTTAATTGATTTAGGCTGCAATCCAATGTATTCTAACCAGAAAAACCCAACATGGTTTATTTCTAAACTTGAGCTATTAATCTGCTTTCACTTACTGCAAAATGTCTTGCACCACAAGCACAGAAGTAGCTGCCACTTTAAAGTTTACATTTTTCTGCAAAGATGTAATGCCTTTACGTAAACCTATCATTAGGGAAATAAAGTCTGAGAGCATTCCTGCCCCTGCTGTGCAAAGGCCTGCAAGTGCATATAATTATACTGCTACTAGTTCTCAGAGGCTTATGTGAAGGGGAAAGAAAGTTTGCTTTTTCGCAATTCACCACATATTTACTCTGCTTCAGAGAGAGAGAAAAACTGAGAAGTTACCCAGAAATAGGAAGTAGTGTACCATTATTAAAAAAATACTGTAAAGATCAGTTGATGACACTGGATAGGATTGGTACAGTACAGGTAGTCCTTTACTTACAACAGCTCATTTTGTAACCAAACTTACAATGGCACTGAAAATAGTGACTTATGACCATTTTTCACACTTACGACTGTTGCAACAGCCCCATGGTCACATGATTGTACATTTGGATGCTTGGCAGCTGGTTCACATTTATGATGGTTGCAGTGTCGGGAGTCAGGTGATCATCTTTTGCTACTTTCAGACAAGAAACCAATGGAGAAGCCAGATTCACTTAACATCTGTGTTACTAATTTAACAACTTCAGTGATTCATGTAACAAATGTGGCAAAACAAAGTCCTAAAATGGGGCAAAACTCAAGTAACAAATTTCTTACTTAACAACATAAATTTTGGGCTCAATTGTGGTCATAGGTTAAGGACTACCTGTACACTGATGTGATAGAAAGCAAAGTGGCACTCCTCCCATTCTACAAAACTCACTGTACTGCTAACTAAAACTTTCTCCAGGGCCTCTTCCACCACATTTGAAGGACGCAAGGAAAACCTATAACTTTTTCATTCAATAAATTAAAAAGAACCATCAGCTAAGTGGATGCAAATACTGCCTGAAGTGGCTGCTTCAAATTGCCCGTTAAAATGGCTGCCACACTTTGGAATTGCCATGCTTTGGTGGCTGAAGTTGATGGTAAGTGTCCCCTCAGCTGATTTTTAAAACAATAAAAACTAGGATTAAGCAATTCAAAAGAATTTTAAAACTACCAGTAACAAACAACTGTGCTTAATTACAGCTTGGTCAGCTTATTTTTCCAAGTAGAAATGCAAGATCTAAGAGTCATTACCAAGCTCAGGGCCAGACTTCTGAAACAATTAAGCTAAAAAGCATCCTCTGTCTTCGTAAACATCATTTGACCTGCTTTTGTTTATTCAGATTCTCCTTGAATCCTACATTAAATTAAAGTACCACCAAATTCTGTGATGATGAAAACAATAGGATTGAAAGCAGATGTAATTTGCTTACCAAAATCTATTTACTGAATGCCTTTCAAAAATTGTCAAAACTCTGTTTAGCCTTTCTTGATTACCCTATCAAAATGTTGATATTTTTTGTCAAAACTATTATTAGTTCTTTGAATGATAGCCAACTGAGGTGAGCTCATTTTAAATAAACAAATAAATAAAAGCGTTCCCAACTGATGTTTAGTCTTGGCAGTTATGGAACTGCCTATTTAATTTGAATTGACATAGACTTTGAAGCATGATCTCACTACAGATTTTGTTCCTCAGCAATTTATAATCTTACCTAACATTGCTGGAGCAATCAAAAGCCTGTCTTTATTTGTTATTTATTTCCACAGCAGTGATTAGACAACATAATAAATGGTTAATACTGAAGTTTCAATGACATTCCCCTTCAGTCCATATTTAAAATCCAGCTTCAAATCTTAGTTTATCAGCAAAACTAAAATTATTTCTAGCTGATCAAAACCACCATAATTAATTGTTGAGAAAAAATTATTAGTTGGATGCAGGTCAAATTTTGATGAAAAGAATTCAAGAACTGGATGATGAAAGACTTTTCACATCCAAAATATTTATTTCCAGTCTATGCTTATTCCCAACTCCCCTCATATCTATTACAAGAAGATCCAAACCTATGAAGCAACCAACTCTTGCTGAATTTTAGGAATGAAATGCAACCCAGGCAGGTTGATAAGATTTTTTGAAGGAAGAAAATATCCCTTCTGTATATCTCTTCAAAATGATATTTATGCTAGCTTCACATAATACACTTAATCAGATAACGTTAAGGACTTGTCCACATGTTATTCTTACTCCAGCATGAAGATGACTCACTTCGTGTCCTTGATCAGATTACAACCCACTCCAGGCCACCATGAAGGTAACCTCCACCTGTTGCTCCATGTCAGGAGAAATCTTTTCTGACCTTTACCACCACAGTGGTCTGGGGTTTGTCAGATGCCTTTCAATTCTGGTAGGCAAATGCCTCCACTCCAAATAGCTATTGTGTGCTCAGTGGAAAGGGCTTATTGGTTGCTGCCTTCCACAGCCATTTTATTCTGGGCTGTCAAGCTGAAGGAACTTTTTCTACGCTAGACCAGTGAAATACTTTACCTTTTTAAAAACAACAACAACAACAACAAGTTTAATAGTGAAGCGTAAAAAGTTTAGACTCTGTTGTTTTGTTTTTAACAAGTTCATTGATGGAGTAGTGAAACTTGGAGCTTTTTGTGTCTTGTCTTTTCCCTTTTTAATGATATGAAACTGACAAGAGTTCTCTTATCGGTTTTCTTTTAGGGACAAATGATGCAAAAAATTGGTAAAATTATAGTGTCCTCTCTTTTTCTCCTGTTCATCAACTGGCAGACATGCCTGGCAGAAGGATGTCAATTAGAACAGGGAGTTTATGGATGGGAACCTTCAAAGTCTTCAAAGACTAACTCAGAGAGGGGGGGAAAGCAAATTCTGGATGCTTTCCCAGCATTGGTAGGAAACAGACAAATCCACCAATTGTGCGGTATGGTAACCACTATCTGGGCAGAATTTTTGGTTAGCATCATTACAAAGCTGAAGAATTATTAACATCTGTAAAATGTCATAAATCAACTTAATTTTCTGACGGTTTCAGCCTGGGAGGCAAGCAGATTAAGGTTGATACATGGAACAGCCCGTAATACAGAAGGCTAAGCCTGATTAGTTACTTTGTGGCTGAATAAGTTGTGGGTCCTAAGTCTAATTGGTCAGTTTATCATTTTTTCCTGTTGAGTAGTATGAATACTGGGTTGAATTACGAGACACTATTTTATTGATAACAATAATTTCCGCTTAAGTTATAGCATGTTACATTATTGAGTTCTGATGGAAGGAGAATATGGAAGATGGGTTGTTTTGAACCAAGTAGTGGGAGAAAGAGTAGGTCTGACCTTTTAAGAAGTGAAAAACTATGGAGGGGGGACTGGTGATTGCACTGATCCCATATAACCCTTTGAAAGTGGGCAAAGTTACCAGTCAGAAGGAGGAGCACAGAAACATGAACAAAAACAGGTTTTGTGCTGGAAGAAGCTTTAACTTTGTATGCGGTAGCTAACCCTGATACAGCATTAACTGCAAGAAAAGTCCACCAGCTTACTGATCACTAGGCTTCTAGGATCATAAGCATACAATGGGAGTTGTCTTTAGAAGTGCAGGCAAGGAGGTAGGAAACTCAAAGAGGCAAAATTGGAAATAATGGGCAGCCTTTGCACATTACATTGAAACATTGAATGCAATCCACTGAACCACTAAATACCCACTTTGTCAATGAGTAATATTCCCACCTCCTTGCTAGCCCTAGTGCCCACACTTTCTTCTCAAATTTTCAAATGTATTCAATATGTTAGAGAAATTTGTTTTATACTATTTTATATTGGTTGCTGTTGTTGCTTTTGGGAAATTCAGTTCATTTTATCATAAACTCAATATCTTTATATTTTAGTTTATATTCCATTCTCTAGCAACTGAGGCAGGGCTAGTCCCTCAGTTTTCTTGGAAAGAATTCAGAAGTGGCTTGTCACCATCTGCTTCCTAGTACTGAAAGAGACTGACTGCTTGAAGGTCACCCAGTTTGGCTTAGTGCCTAAGGTAGGCCTAGAACTCACAGTCTCCTGGTTTCCAGCTTGGTGCCTTAACCACAACCTAAATTAGTTTTCTTGAAATGCTAGCCTCTAAATATAACATTTAAATACTAGACTTAAAAGTCTATTTTTAAGTAATTTGCCCTCTAAAGTAGCTAACAAGCACTTTAAATAAATAACTTGTGTTAACTGAAGCTTGGTTATAAAAATAGCCCATTTGAGCATGAATTTTATGCTGCTTAGATCAAGATGTCACCACCGTGGAAAGACTACTTTACTGCATGTAAATTCAATTAGTTTCAAAAGTGAATTGTGTGATTACGATCACCCACTACATAGCACAAAACAATCTCTTACTTAGCTTAAAACCTCAACTATTGAGCTTTGATTGCATTTATTACTATAGAATCTCTAATTCTAAAAAAAAAGTAGACTAAACCATTTTGAAGTGAAGAATAAGAATTTCTTTTTTTAAATAAAGTTTTTATTATTTTTCCATTATACAAGTACAAAAACATTCTTCTTCCATCTGCAGTTTGTCGTCTGGTTATACATCTTTCTCTTATACACATTTACATTTTTCTATCATTGAATTCCCTCTTATTCTCTTCTTAATATATTACACATTTTATTTTCTTAACCTAACATTTTTCTACTCATTTTCTTAATTTTCTTCTTATATCTTCAATTCCAAACTCCTGTCTTTTTTTCTATCCATTTATAAAACATCTCCCAAACTGCATAGCATTCTGTCTGTTCTTTATCTCTAATTGCTAATGTTAATCTATTCATTTCTGCACATTCTAATATTGAGAATTGAGAATGAGAATTTCTAATCTCCTTGTGATTAATCCAGAATGTAAACATAACTCCAAAGACCAATGAAATCTGCTTTCAAGAGAAATTGTTTCAGATATCTTCTCATGCAAGCCATCCATTTTAACATGATTGCTGTGCACATTTTAATAATGATGTACTCATTTATTTATTTATTTATTTGACATAGGTAAGGAGAAAGATTCTGAAGCTTTCCCCTTAGTTACTGAGGCATTGATATGCCACTGTTTTGCTCTGTAGGCATTCCTGAACAAAATGAGCACATTTTCTACTGAGTCAATAATGCCATTAAATGCATGCTGGCTGTAATTGTTGCAGACAGTTTGAAAAGGTTACCATAATTTTACCATGAGTATTTAGAGCAAAAGGACATGCCACAAGTGACTATGTATGATCGCAACCAAAGGACCAGGAGCTTATGTTACCATTTCAACTAATTTCCCCCATTATTTTATTACACAAAACAAAACAAAGAAAACCAGTAGAGATATTAGCAGTTTGGAACTGACAGGTATTTCATTTAAAATCTGAACCTTAAAATAACAAAATTGCAGTTTTAAGGAATAATTACCACATTTTTATATATTAAAACCACACAATTCTGTGTTGAATTGCAGTGGTAATTCAGCAGACCTTTGTGACTTTCCTAGAGGCTGTCATTGACTTAAATTAGGTAAATGAAGTCCCCTTCTAAATTATCATGGCTATTAATTCAAAGAAACATAATAAAGTTCTTGTAATAGATTGAATAAAAAGAGCAATAGGGGAAAACATGAACTTAATTTCCCTTCCCCCAGCAGAGGGGGCAGAGTAATTCTTCAATGGGATACCATTAAATCTCCATTCTATTAATGATGAAGCCACCATAACATATAACTACAGTAGAGGTTCTCCATTTACTGAGCAATGGATATGGGAAGCTAGTGAAACAGATCTTCCAAATAAACCCGAATTATCTAATTTGAAACTAGAGCTTAGATTTTGCTAAAGTTTATATGGAAAACACACAGTGGAGGCTTGGCCCAAAGTTGCTGTTCAAAAGGCTAACTAAACTTTCTTGGTTTTTTCCCTTGAAAATGTTTCACTTTTCATCCAAGAAGCTTCTTCATTTCATGAAGTTCTCAGAACTGAAGAAGCTTCTTGGATGAGAAGTGAACTGTTTTCCAGGGGGAAAAACTTATAAAACCCAGTTGCCTTTTGAACAGCACCTTTGGGACAACCATGGCTTGGATGACTGAGAATTCCATAGACAGTGGAGGCTTGGGTGCTCCCTGAGCTTTGTTATTCACTTTCAGACGTTTTATTACCCAACTACATAACAATAGTGAGTAATGAAACATCTGCAAGCAAACAATCAAACTCAGAAGCACTGAAGATTCCACAATTTAACCCTGAGATACAGATTTCCTTCTGTTGGAAACCCACAATATCAAGTTTTCAAGGCCAACTGAACTTACCGGTAGATACAGTATAGCAAAGTCACAAGACTTTAAATATAAGTTCACCCAGTTATTGTGGGAGAATGAAATTATTCTAAAAAGTCATGGAATTTGTTTGCTTGTTTCCCACTCTTATTAATATATGCTCACCACCTTGATGCTGAACATATTCAACACATCTTCTTCCTCCTATCTTTCCCACAACAACAACCTTGTGCGATGAGTTGGGCTGAGAGAGAGTGACTGGCCCCAGCTGGTACATATGGCTAAGGTGGGACTTAAACTCAAGAGTTTCCTACTTTCTGGTTTGGTGCCTTAACCACTAGACCATGCTAGTTCTCAGAATGAAGTAAGCTAATATTTTAAGGAACAAAAGTGCATTCAAACCACCACTGAGATCAGGACAAATTTCATTCCTAGGAAGGGATTAGATGCCCAAATATCCATGTGACAGTACAAGTATGCATGTAGCAGAGTCCTTTTTAGAATGTTGACTGAGTAGCTTCAAAAGGGGCCACACTGCTGTAATATTTATAAAAGTATGTTGCATTGAACAAAAAGCTCATGGCCTTTGCGTCATAATGTGTAATAACCATGAGAACATGCTTTTTACCACTATGAAGCAAAGCACAAAACGATGTTTGTGAAGTTCAGAGCTTGCCAAGATTTGATCGTTGCCTGTTTTTCAATTTTTTTCAGGGGAAAGGGAAAACTAAAAGGGATTCTGAGATATTTTAATGACTCAGTTTGATTAATGCTTGTGCTGTCAATTTTCCAGGAATGGCGGCCAACTACAAGGCTTCTAGAGAATACAAATACTTCGGTTTTATTATGAGTGATGACAAGGTAATTCTCTGATCAAGTACCCTGAGACATCGCCTCAGTCACATTTGAGATGTAGATGTAGTTGCATCATTTCCATGCATCATAACCCAAAAACAGATCTGCCAGCCCACACAGAGGGATAAAACTCTGATCTTGGTGGGACTTGCCTTAAGGAGTGTATATAAAAATACATTCTTGTTTTATACCCTCTAGATGGATATAGAGGAAAAGTGCTTGTAGTTCTATTCTTTCCTACCTCAGCTTCGTGCTCTGCATATTTTTCTTCACAGCAAAACATCTGTGGATGTTAGTTTGAGAGAAAGTCAAGCAGTAAACTAGAGTAGATTTGAGTTTTCCCCGATGCCAATCCATTACAACATTATAGTTCTCACATAGCAGAGATATGATCATTCTTTCACTACACTTTATATTTCCTCCCTGTGCATCTTTGACGATAAACGAGAAACTGGTTCTGTAGTTTTAAACCTACTTTTACCAATAAAAATAACACTACTAGAATAGAGCACACATAACCTGATAGCACATGGAAATAATAGACTTTATGTTCAGTAATAGCAATAAAAAGTGCCATAAAAGCAATCTGAGCAAGAATAGACTAAGTGGAAGAAATAGTTCCGAGAGGACCTTTAGCGAGCCAGGGGTTATGAAACCAGGATAAAACTTAACATAGACTGAGCCATTAGACATGTAATCCTTTTCCAACTAAATTAATTTCTTCTGATCTCCCTCCCAGCACTGCTGCTCCTTGCTTTCCTCATTATCTTGGACCTCAGGCCATAAGCAAAATCATTCCTTTGTTGCAATGCAGTTATTTGTTTTCATTTTGGTAATCCTGGACTTACAACAGTTTGTTTAGTGACAGTTCGAAGTTACAACAGCACTGAAAAAAATTGACTCATGACCATTTTTCACACATTTCCATGGTTGCATGATCCAAATTCAGGCTAACTCATATCTATGATAATTGCAATGGTCATGGGATCACTTTTTGCAACTTCAGACAAGCAAAGTCATTGGGGAAGCCAGATACCTGTAACCACAGTGTTATTAAGTCAACAGCTGCCATTATTCACTTAACAACTATGGCAAGAAAGGTTGTAAAATGGGGCAAAACTCACAACAAATGTCGCACTTAGCAACAGAAACGTTGGGCTCAATTGTGATCATAAGTCAAGGACTACCTGCATTTTAATTATTATTATATGCATAAACTGCATAAAAATATGAAATCACAGCTCCCAATTCTTTAGCTGATGTTGGCGTTCATACACACTTTTGACAAACTTAAGCTGTCGTATGAGCATAGTATATGGGATTTCAGTAGTGTGGTCTTTTGTACCATAGACAGATGGATTTTTTTTTTCAATGTGCAGATTTTCTAAGCGTTGTCCAAGATTTTTGACCAAGTGTGCCAACTATCACTGGAACCACCACAGACATTTTTTCCACCGTCTTTCAGTTCTGCTTTTCAGATCTTGATGCTCCATGATCTGAATTATTAATAGCTAATAATTCTAATAATACTGTTACTGTGTTCTAGTTTTGAAGAAATAAACAAATGATTTCCATTTCTTTTTCTTTTGCAAAATCATTCTCCATCAGGATTAGCTGGCTCCTCTTTCAACCCACTGAGTATTAAAATTCATGCATACATGCACGCCTAATTTGCTAGTGATGATTTTAAAAGCATGCAATGCTCTCCCCAAGTTTACAGTTGAATGATTGCTGTAGCAATGTTTTGATTCTCTAAACACTTATTACATTTTTCCTACATAAGTAAAGACTCTTTCAAATCAATGTTGATTCATAGTAATTATATGGAGATCTCCAAATAGTTTTATTGACAATGATATGGAAGTGGCTTGCCACTGCCTTGATTGTTTAAAATTAGTGTACAGCCCAGAACATCACAGTAGTTTTTCTTCCATTCAATTACTTACCAGAAGTGGGTTTTTTAAAATGAGAAAATACGTAATCTAGGGTTACACTGTGGAGTAGTGCTGTTGGACTCTCTCACTCTGTCTGGTGGTTTTGAGATTAGCTCTTCCATGGTCAGTTGGTGATCTGTTTTGACTTATTGACCTATATATCTTCTCTTAAGCCTTTGGTTTAATGGTATCCTAAGGCACCGGATTGCCATTAGACTCCAGCAGTTGAACTGCTCTTCATATATTTATATAGATTTAGATAAACTCTATACCAATTTATATAATTTATACAATTGGTATAGAGTAGAAAGCAAACATTTTTCCATTCAAGAGAAAAATAATCTCTATGCAAAAGAAATACTATAAAAACTTGAGGGACTTTCCATTCTCTCAAAATGAGAGAAAATTTAAAAAAGGTATAACTACGATTCTATATTTAAAATAAGAGGACATAAATGTCAATATTACCAAAACAATCAATACATAGTTATCCTCATATGTTTTGCTGCCTTGACAACATCACTCCACATGGAATTCTCTCACATCACTAACCCATAACTGATGAGATTTGCCCTTAATATACTAAACATTCCTTGGAGTCATTCAGGGGGCTGTAAAATAGCATCAGGAAAAGCACATCCATAAGAATTAAAGACAAAATGTGGGAAAGTTAACAATTATGAAGTTTTGCCTTTGAAATGTGCTACGTGCACTTCCTTCTAACAGCAAAATGCTCATTTTTGCCTGCATACAATTATTAATAGCAGTTCATGTGTTGAAATTCAAATTAATTCCAAGGATGAAAAGTATGCCCTTGCCAGGATAACTAGCATCAATGGATTAGCTTTTGTTGTCACCCAAAGACCAAATATGTGCTATATATCTAAGCGGAAGATGATCCCTGTTGACTAGAAATTTTAGTTTGCCATTCAGCTTCAAACTGTTATTGAAATATTTCTATATATGACAGAATATATTTTTTCCATTAATGGAAATGACTTGAAGTTAAAACTGACAATTCAAGATGATAGTTAATTCTTTATTATTCTGGAAACACTTTCATGACACCTTCAGTGTTAGAGAGCTGTTACATTATCTTTCCCTGTCAGGTTTGTCACTTTTAACATTAACATCACTGTCGTTCTCCATCCTTCATTGGAATGAAAAAGTGTGATCTGAACCTAGCATGGCGAGCAATATGGTGAAAGATTCTTCTTCCAATTTAGAAGCTATCCAAATCATTATTAACAATGTTACATTTTCACAAAAACCATAGATTTATCATGGGAGAGTAGGCTTATAAATTAAACTGCTAAATAATAATAAAGACAGGTGTACAAAGTCAATAATTGGTGAAAACTATCCATGTTTCCTTTTTCTATTAACTTCATTCCTTCATTTCTTTGATGCTAGATATCACATAACTGGAAGTTATGATAAGCTATAGTTAAGTGTCGTAAGTGGTGTTTTGGCACAACATCTTTTTAAAAAACTTCATTTAAAAACTTGATTTATTATAATAAGAAGGCAAGGGAAAGTATTTTTTAATTAGGGGTATTGCCTGCCTGGGATATTCCTAGATACAACTTTCTATAACATGCAATTGTAGTTTTCCAATTTTCAAGTGCCCACTCACTCTATGCATAATGAAACAAGGGATGCTAAAATCTCAACTTCCTCAAGCTTTGGGGAATGCATGCTGCTGACTCAACCACTGAAAATATTAAATATTGTCATTTTTCTTAATGTTTGTCTTTCAGGGTTGCAGGTGCTCATCTAGTTCGTAGAGCAAAGTTATCAGTGCATGGTGTGATTTAAGGGTTTATTACCTGGCTGGTCAGAAAGACTGTTTGCTGTTTTGGGGTAGAGAGAGGTTAGCTGATTCAAGATCATGTAGCTGGTTTCTAAGCCTTGGGTCCTCTCTCTCCTAGTCTAGTACTATTTTAATTGCTATACTACCCAGGCTGCTGCTTGAAAATGTTAACTGCAATTCATAAAAAATTAATATAAGATTTCTGTAATAAGCATTGATATCATAAATGCCAAATTGGTAATATCTATCTGAAAGAGGACAAGAAAAATAAACAGAGTGCTTTAATGCCTGGTTTGTTAATTGATGACCAATAAATGGATTTTTGCACCCTGCTATTTGCTGTCTTGAGAATGGAAGCAAGCATTCTGGCTTGCTGCTATCTTGGACTACCGTAGAATAAATCTGCATGTAAAAGAATGCTGTATATTCACAATTATAATACTGGGGAGCGGCCATTGAATATGATTCAAATTCTGAATAGAATGGGGTTGATTTTGGAGTTCTCCAAGTCAATGTCCAGCTTCTTCAGAATGGACAAATTCCTAAATTAAACTCACCCACAGTTTGCCACCCAGACTCATTTTACAATGAGATGGGTGGAATATAAATATTTAATAAATAAAGAATTAAAAAAAAACCACAGTGTATGTCTTCACAAAGTGATGGTTTTCTCTATAAACATTCAATATAAAGAAAATGCTGGAGCAAGAATAGAAGGGACTATTGAGTGAGTGACAGCTGTCTGGTATGAGACTGGCTTTCCTTAATTAAGCCCACCCATAACAGTGCTAAAGGGAAGAAATGTTGTAGAAATACATTACAGGACAGCATAATTACTCAGTGCTCTACTGTTCTCTGCTGGAATAGAAAAAGTCATGTTTTCTAGTGGAGCCTGTATGACCTGCAGGGTCTCTGCAGAGAAGAGAGAGATTAGGATAGTCAAAAAGAGTCAAGGAGGTGACCACAACTATGTTATCAAAACCAGGCTGTTTTACGTGTATCACAACACATTTAAAAAAAGGGTGGAGTTTTTAAAAAGGCCTTACAGACATATTCGTGGTAAAATCAATGTAGCTAAGGCACTTCAAGGAATTGAGGAATAAAAACTGCCTGTAATTACAATGTTCGGATCAGTTCCTGGACTGCATTTACAAAGTGGAATACGCTTTCCAAAATTAGATGAGAGGCTAGAGGGATGGGGAGAAAATGAGAAGTTTATGCTGCAAGGTTGCTAGCCTGCATTTAATTGCCTTGAATCCCAAAAACTAAAGAATGCATGCATAGAGAAATATGGTGTTTAAGATTGAAAGTGATTAAAAACATACACGGAAATAAATTTACTGTGAAGAGCTTCCTATCTGGATTAACTTTATAATTTATATGGAAACAGGGCAGCTTTATACAGAAACTCCGTAAGCATAATCAGTTGTAAAAGAAAAAAAATATGGAAGATAATCAATCATAGCTCAATTAAATGCAAAGCACAATTCATCTCAGCAATCAGAGGTTAATGTAAGATACTTAACCTTCTCTCCAAGGCATGCAGCACTAAAGTCAGTGGGAAATTGATTTCAGTCTCTTGGTGTGAATTTGGAAAGGGCACATTGTGTATTAGGATGGCATTTGTAGCAGATATTCTTAATTCTAGCCAATGGGGGGAAAGTATTTTGGCAATGATAGAAGTTCAAAATGACTTCCAGACTTTCTCAGTAAGTATAAATTGGAAATGATGAACTGACCTCATTTATATAGACCATATTGCATTAAAAATACACGCCAAGATGAATCTCAACATTAATTCTACATACAAGCTTTTTATCTGTAAGAAAAATGTGTAGCATAGCCATCACTCTTTCCAGGAGGCCTTTAAATGCCCATTGACAATAGCAGTTGACATTAGTTCAGGGTTTTTGTTTTTTTCCCTTCCATTCAATCATGTTTAATTCTCAGAAACTACACAGACAAGTCCCTGCAGTTTTCTTGGCAAGGTATTTCAGAACAGAATGAGACAACTCACCATGGCAAACCCGCTACAGGATAATTTAAAAAACTACTTTAATGTTTGTCATTCACATTTTATTCTGTCTTTTACATCTTTCTTTAATGATTCTATTCCACCATTTCTTTGATATTAGTGTAACTCTTGTCCCACAGTTGCCCCATGGCAAGTTGGTTGTGGCAAGTTTACTGCAGTGAATAGTCATAGACCAGTGATGGCTAACCTTTTTGCCATTGTGGGCCAAAAGAGGGAGGACAGTGGGGGGGGGGTCGTGCACACCCATGCCCCCACCCATAATGCAACGCCCTCCCCACATGCATGCGCAC
>JANHFT010002315.1:36316-61726 GCA_032467955.1 Pseudoxenodon macrops
TCCCATAATTCCCCAGCCAGCAAAGTTGGCTGGGGAATTCTGGGAGTTGAAGTACAAACATCTTAAAATTGCCAAGGTTGAGAAACACTGTTCTACCCTAACAAATTCAGCCATCCTCTACCAAAAGCCATACATACTGTTTTGTTAAACTCACTGATCAGTCTCCATACATTATCTTGAATATTGGCCTAATAATAATCTGTTTCATTTAATTAATAGCATTTTAGAAAACAAATAAGCAAAGCTGGAAACTTCCCATAACATTTTTCTCAGAACTATCCACAGTAAGAGCAGGCCGACTGCCTTATTCAGGAAATCAGCTGGGAAAGAATAAAACAAATGTTATTTATTCGACTTCTCAATATATGGACAAGTGGGAATCATGTATTGCAAGCCTGTCACTCATTGCATCAGAAGCTAGTCCAATTGGAGGGAGTGAAGCTTGGTTTCTACTATTGTTTAAAAAGTTTGGTTCCTTTACTTATTCTGATTTTCCCACGATAAGGCATACTTTTTTCCCCTTTGGGCTAGGTCCTGGAATACATTATACTGTGTGCTCAGGAACAGTGAGCTGACCTTCTATAAGGATGCCAAGAGCTTGGCTTTAGGTGTGCCTTACCATGGAGAGGAGCCTTTCCGGCTGAGGAATGCCCTCTGTGAAGTAGCTGCAGATTACAAGAAGAAGAAACATGTCTTCAAGCTGAGGTAAGGCAGGCTGCCACTAAGAATGCCCACTCTTTTGTAAGAGCAGGAACTGTCATAAAGGTAAACTCAGAGGCACACTACTTTTTTCACCCTTAATTTAACAGCACGCAAGGGGTTGCTTTCCACTACTCAGCATGACTAGGATTAAGAGTAGATACCGGAGACCAAAATAGTTGATTTAGATCAAATTGAGGGAAATTAAATTAATATAATTTCCCTTGTATTTTATATTTGTGACATACTAACGGTTATATTTTGTCAGCCAATTTTGGAGCATGCACTCAAAAGATTGGGGACGGAGCCATGGGTAACCCTATACACTGTGAGCTTTTCGGCATATGTTCGTTTTGATCCTTGCAAATTAAAAACAAAAAGTTTTATCAGAGAGAAGATACCATTTACACTATTCAGGTACATGCTTTTGAACAGAAGTTATTCTGACCATCCTGATTCCTGGAGAATGTTTACTCATAAGCAATAAAACAAATGTGCTAAAAGAAATTTTAGAAAAAAAAGATGTCATTGGAACTGACTGACTGAAGTATTCTCTAATTCTGTGCTGGCGAACCTATCGTGCACGTACCAGAAGTGGCACGTAGAGCCTCCTCTGTGGGCATGTGCGATGTCGCCGCAGCTCAGCCAGATGGCTGTCGGGTTTCTGAGGCACACATGTGCACCAGCCAGCTGGTTGTCAGGTTTCCGGTGCTCTGGCATGCACCCGTGGGCACGCCTTCGGTTTACACTAAAAGGTTTGCCATCACTGCTCTAATCCAAGGCTTCCTTCCCCACATGAACAGTGGATACGAGGATAATAATGTTTTTTCCTGTTGATTTTCCTGCTGGCATTTCCTTCAATCCTGGAAGCAGCATCTAACTATAATGGCTGTAGACAATCTTAATCTTAAATTGCACTCATATGTCAAATCTCATTGTAAAATCATTTAAATTAAGTATCATTCTTTATGTGGTAGCAGCTGCAGTTCCCATCGCTTATATGACATATCAAGAACTTCCTCTGTCTTGGCTATCCTTGGCTATCCTATATCTCCCTCCATAGGCTTTACCAGATTATTCTTGTTGTTATGGGAACAAAAAAAATATCCTGGTTCATCCTTTTTTTTAAACAACGATGCTTCCATTTTCATTAATTAAAAAAGCATACCCAAATATTATCATCTTTCCTTGCAGAGTTGCAGACTGATAATTTTTATTGTTTTTTCCTGAACTTTTTTCAACTCATCAATATTTTTTTTTTGGAGTACTACGATCAGAATTATGTACAATTATATACAATGTTTCAAATGTGGTCACTCCATAGATGCATAAAAAGGAGTTAACGATACAAATTTTGTTTTTTAATCCTTTCCCCAAAGGTCCCAACATCTCCTTTTCACTCTGGAGGTCAATACCTTCCAAAGATCCTTTTCCCTCCACCCTCATCAACTTTCATAACAAACGAGAATATTTTTACTCATTTTGGATCCTTTTATTTCTATCCCTTTACACTGAGCCACATTTGCTATTGAAGTTCCTGCTCAGCCATTTTGGAAAGATAGTTCCGCAGCGTTTTGCCCATGAAACACAGACGCTGCTACTGCTGCTGCTCCTCATTGTAGATTCTATACAGCTTTGCCAGAAGCAGGAGGTTTCTTGAGGAAAGACGAAAGAATGGCTGCTGACTTTAAAACTGACTGTGACTGAATCAGATATTTTGGTATCTTCTAAGACCTTAAAGGTTTGATTGTTAAACTGTGTAACATTCTATATTTAGGTATATTCTCCAGCTGAGAATATTCAATTTGCACAATTGAAGTGCAAATATCATGTGACCTCTCCCCAAAAAAGATGTATCCTGCAATATTTTCAAATTGTTATCTTTTGCAGACTCAGCAATGGGAGCGAATGGCTCTTCCATGGCAAAGATGAGGTAAGTGTTTGCATATTTTTCCTCAGATATTGAAATAGGGATTATATAGCATGATTAAAGGTTTTTGGTATTATTTTTGCTATTCAAATGCTTTGGTGTGCCTAATCAATTAACATTGACAGTATCAAAGCCGATTGGACATACCTACTTGAATAGGAGGGAGGAAAAATAGATTTAAACTTTATTTTGAAAAGAAAAAAAGGAAACTTCTGAATGATTGGAGCTGATTATCAAGGAACAGCTCTGGAAAAAGGAACACCCAAGTGAGTGGTGTTGCTCTTTTTGTTATTGATTCTCTGCCTGCTTTCTTCCCCCAGATTGCTTCTGTAGTTTGGTAAATAAACAGATGATGCCAAATATGGGCAGCTCTGAAGTGTTCTATTCTCTGAAGCTTTGGTAATAGAAAATGAGTATATTCATTTATTTCAAATATGTTTAGCCCATTTTTCTACTTGAAAAACATCAGGTGGCTTCTTCAACCTGCAAATTCTATGGACCTGCACCAATAGAGGAAGAACATAAAATAAATTTATATAATTCCATTCTGGGGCTTGATTTCAAATTAAAAAGGAAGCAGTAAGAATGTCTCTCTTCAGGTTTTATTCTTTTCAGATTCAAAAGCAGGTTGAATAAGCAGATTTCATATATAAGACACTCAGTCAAAAGTAGGTCTTATGAAGTAGATTCCAGTCTACTGCTACGCACGTCCGCTGCCTAGAATTGCTCTGTGCATTATATACTTCAGTCATTCTCATTGCAGCTAATTTCTTAGCTATTGTTCAATTTTAGCATTTTGCTTTCCTTCATTTCCTTCAATTTTCATTCCTATTCTAGCTCCTTAGGGGGATGCTTACAACTTTACAGTGCTTTTGGAGTATTTGTAAGGAAATTGTTAGACTTGTGTACCGGTATTAAATACAAACTCATTTCTTACTCTAATTTCATTTTTGATCCATCAGTGACAGCATTTTTGCTGATGATAGCATCTTGCAACTGAAAAGGGTAATCCTGTTTTTTTTTTGTTCATTTGCATTTTTGTTTGTTTCCGTTTTGTCCTGCTGCACAGGATGAGATGCACACCTGGCTCCTGGGATTCAGCACAGCAATAATTGACTCCCAAAGCATTAAATCCAAGGCTCAGAGCCTCCCTCTGCCTCCCATCACCACCACTGATGTGAACCTGACCAAGAAAGATAAAGAGAAGAGATTCAGCTTCTTTCCCAAAAAGAAGTAGCCACTTGCTCCAGTCAGATGCCTGTGTGCTAAGGTGCATAGTGAAAAACTGCATGCACGGGTCTCCTTGGACACCCCTGGTACCACCCAGCACTGTTCCCCACACAGATCTCACTTCCTCCTTTTCATTTTTCACCACACGTCCCCAGATGGCACAAAGCCAATGTTTCAGGGAAGAAAGCAGCATCCTTGCTTCAGGACAAGCCGTGTTCCTCCAAAACAGAGCTGGGAGAGGCATATTCTTGGATGTCTGACCAAATGGACATCACTCCAGAAAAAGACTGTTTTAAGAGAACAATGCTGTGTGGCTTTTCAGGAATGTTACAGAGAAGAGGAGTGGAACGGAGTTCTATCAGGCCAAAAGTGATGAAAAAGAAAGTGTGCAGTCTTGAAGCAGTTTCCTTTTCTTTGTTATTGCCAGATTACTACCAAAGCTCAGGATTCTGTAAGCCGATTTCCCCATCTCCAGTTGGCATAGAATCATCACATGGAATTTAGAAATGATAGTAGAATAATTCTCTCTTTCTCTCTCTGATCAAAGGCAGCATGCCTTCATCCAGCTCCTGGCTTATTTCAGCATTCATGCTACATTGTCAGGACGGAGTTTCTGGAGGCCAAATGCTTCATGTTGTGGAGAGCTACAATCTAACCACACACGTTGTTCATGTCATAAAGCACAGTATGTTTTCAACTCGTTCAGTCTACTACACCCAATAAACTGCAGGCAAAATCCCCGATAGTCATAGTAGGTTCAGAGTATAGCCAGAAAATTAAATTATCTATATTCAAACTTATGCACTGAATTGTTTGGAATTGAGATGTTTGTAGATATATGCACCCAGGAAATAAATCATATTCACTTTCTACAGAACACTACGAGCACAATCCAGCTAATGCGATTTATGCATTTCTCCCACTAGCTAGATTGAGAGAGTTCAGTGGGCCTAACGTGCAACCAACCAATGCTGGGTTTTGCTCCATGTTATTTAGTGAGATTCTTATTAATTCCATTCTTTATGGCAAAGTATATAACACTTTGCAACTAGAATGCAGGTGCCAAGCCTGCCTACAAGCTTTCTAAAAACATCTGTCCTGTATTGGCTCAGCTTGCCAGAAGCAAATGGCTCTTCTGTTGTTCCTTTGTGGAACATGTTCTGCTGAGCATGCGCTTGCCTCAGCTTCTCTCTTCTGCAGCAATGTCTGTTGTGGTGTGTTTGTGAATGGCTCTTTAAAATAGATACTCCTCGCCCTCCTTTATGAAGTGTCACAAGCCCCCAACCTAAAGCACGAATTCAGCACCAAGGCAAAGAGCATCTCAGCTGAATTTACTCATTGGAAAATATTCTTTGAAATCCAGTTGCATTAAAGAGTTTAAGAGGCCTGTGGGACTGATGTTCCTATAATGGCCTTTTGGCAAGTATGCCATTCTCGATGGGAATTTTCAGTTCTTACAAAGCTGGCCAAACTTTAATTCTGTCTTCAACATTCAACCCCTAGGGCTCATTAAACTTAATATTTTTGGTTTGGGATGATATTATACCATTCTAAAAGTGCCTTAACCTAGGGACATTTCATAATGATTGCTTCTGGAGTGAGCAAATTCAATAAGCACCATGCACAGAAAGGTCTAGGTTTTTCTTACTTGAAAGGATGCTGTAAGTTGAGTTGTACAGCTAAAAAGTATGCACGAGGGGGAACCATCTCTTTGCTTAATATAAATTGCAGTGAGTGAGGATATAGGTCCAAAGAACCAAGGTTTTAGATTCTTCAGTTCCTTTTTGTTGTATCTCAAAATGCTGTGCTCTTCCAAATTGCCTGGATTGTAATCGGTAGGCAATAAACTCTTACGACATGGGGGAGATTGGAACTACATTTGATATGCTAGTGTAACTTATTTTTAAAAGGTGGTAATATAATGCATTGTGAATTTTCCCTTCCAAAACTATTCTGAAGCATCACTGCCAACTTTCTCCCGGTGTACGTTTAGGAGGCACAGAAAGTTACTAATTTATGACAATGAAGGCTACCTAACCTTATATAAGGCCTCGTAAAATGCCAAGCTAAGTTTGGGTTTGTAGGTCAAATAAACAAGTCATTGTGAGCACATGGGCTCGTTAAATTGAGCAGTGTTATTTGTGGTTTAGCCCCCTCTAGTCAAGTAGAATTCAAGTCTGCTTATTCCCAGTCACTTCTGGATTAAGGGCAGTTTTGATCTTAATCCGTATCAGGGTACAGGAAGAAAGTGCTCTTCTCTGCTCTTCCAATCTATGCTTATGGGGAGGGGAGGGTTATTCTAATCAGCACACTTTTACTAGAGCACATATCAAGTTAAACCAAAGAAAGGAAGCATGGGGTTGTAATTTCACTATAGTGGGTTTTTTTTTTTATGATGTAAAGCTATTCTCAGGCAACAGGAAAGGAGTAATACAGATTCAGCAAATTTGTTTTTATATTCAAATTATTATTTTAAGATTGGCATGTGCTCAACTGATTCATTTGCAAAAGTCACCAAAAGAGATTTTATTGAACATTTTGCTTAAATGCATTTCACCTGTACATTTCAGCACTCAGTGGGAACATGTACAGCAAGTGAGAAGTGCCATTCATCATTGCTTTCTTGGAGGACATTTTCACCTGTCACTCCTGAGTTTAAACTTGTAGTGCACTGCCCATTTTCAGATAACTGAAATAAAAACATGACTAAGATACTCTTTGAGGCTATTCCTGCTTTATGAGGACCACTGCCCTGCACTACCTGCTTATAGAAAGCGGCTGTATTCCTTTAGGTGCATTTTCTTCCATCCCGTTTGTGTTAATCTGTCATGAACTGGGCTTCTGAACCCATTACAAATCTCTCAGCTTGTAGGCATCGGGTAAAGTTGACTGTGACTCACAGCAATACGCTCTTACCTGTTAACAGACCAAAAGCATTGGCGTTATCCCAAAGTATCCATTTCCTGCCTGGTGATTGGCAGCCTTATCTTATCTGGGCTTTTCCCTCTTCATTCAACTGCTTTTCACAATCTCACTTATGCAAGTCAGCACACGTTAGAAGGGAATGTCATGTGACCAGGCCCAGAATACATATACTTCAGAATGCCAATAGCTGAAGTAGCCCAAGATCTCTCCTACAGGACGTGGGGGCTGCAGTTAATCCTCTTTTTCACAGCTAGGCATCACGTTCTGCCTGCTTCCAATGTGCTTCCACTGTCCAGAGAAAAGACCTAAAGCTTCAGAATGTGCTTCAGAAGCAAGTTAACATATTTTTTTTCTAATAAATGAACCAATATGCTTTTCCTGGCTCTGTGATTTTTTTTGGCGGGTTTTGTGTGCGTGTATGTGTGTAATTTATCTCCCTAAACCACAATGGGAACAGTATGCTTAAATGATCCATTATCTCAATACAAAGGAAAGGATACTAACATACTTTACTAAGTTGTGGTGTTTTACGATACACATTAATGTCTTAGTGCTTTCTGTGATGAAGAAATGCTTCCAGTGCAAAGGTTCATTGGGCGTTTTCTACAGGTGATATAAAATCCACCAACACAACACTTGGGATCATGTTATCCCCTTCAGAAGCTTTGGTGGTTTTATCAACTCGGGCTACAGTGCTTCACAGTTGGCATCAATTCCACATCCAACTACTTCTCAGGCGCCATTTAACTGCACTTTAGATTCTTCTCATACTGGAAAGAGCCCTCCAAGGGCTACAAAACTAGTTAGATTTGCAAGGGCAGAGAACTCTGCTCTTCAAGAGATAGAGAGACCCAATCTTGTTTCTACCATTAGGTTGCAAGAGATTCACAATCACTGCTTCTCAAACAGCAATGCTCCAATGACAGAGAAAAAAAACTTGGTGTTCTGACAGAGGCTATGGATCCGCAAGATGCAAACTGTCAACCTGCCTTGGAAATAGTAAGAAAATATCTCAGTCCTGGAATGGTTACCGTTTATTTCCTCCATGTTGGAATAGGAAGAGAACTTTTTACCCCATAGGATTTCTTTGCTCAAAAGGCATTTTAATGCAAGACAAATTATACTAAGAAGATGGGCTAAAATGAAGTAATGTGACTTGAAATGGCTTAGAACCCCAATGGATTAATATGCCGGTGTCAGTCCTTGGTACTGCTCATTTTGGAGACATCACTGACTTCAAGAGTTGCCAATCAGCTTTGTAGCATTTTTTGTGCATAGGAAATGTGGTACAAAAATCAGTTATTGCAATCTTCCCCAATTATATCCCTCCCCCAACAGTGAAGAGGTCAAAGCTGTATTCACTGGTCAAAATAGGTTATTGCACAATGCATATAGATTCAAATATGTACACAAACAGTATTAGGTTGGGTGTTCCTAAGTTGAGAGGCCAGGAATTAACCAAAGCCATAGTAAAATTACATTCTTTAAAAAAAAGGAAAGAAAACTTAAAGAATAATAACTTATTTTCCTAGGAGACCGCACAATGTACATCTTGCTCTGGCTTCGTAAAGCAAAAAATTTCCAAATATACCCGCTCCTGAAGGGAGAAACCATGTTCAAATGATGATTGATCTGTATTGCCTCTGCTTTGACCGGAAGCTCCCTGATTTTTCTAAATGTATTAAGAGTTCTGTCCAAGAATGCTGCCTGGTGCAGTGTCAGTGACATGTCAGATCCATGTTCAAGTTCACAGATCTTTAACGAGAGCATTTTTTTTAAAAAAATCCTCATTTTGAGGCAGTTGCAACTTTCCAGAAGTTTCAAGCATGATGTGGAACAAGCAAAGAAGGTTCTGAGTAGTAATCCAAGAAGAGATGGAGATTTGAGAACTTAATGGCACAGGAACTAGGAGATGTGGGTGTTCAGCTGGTAGAATGAAGGGTCTGAAATTTCTCTCTTAAGTTTTTTACCAGGTTGTTTTGGCTGCTAGTTTTCTCCCACCATGCTTCCTGAACATCACCTTCATGTCCTTGATGTTCTTCTGAGACTTGATACGACTTGTACCGCTCCACCAACTCTTTGAGAGAAAGCTTCTCTTGGTCTGAAGAGGGGAGAATCTGCGGCTCTCCTTCATCGACGTTAGCTTTATTAGTCCCCTCGCGCAACTTCTCTATCACAATCACATGCTGGTTGTTCTCCAGTGATGCCTTTGCTGTGACACACAATTCCTTTGGAATATCACAAACAAGTTCCTTGGGGATGGAATCAAGAGAGGCCTTTCTCCTGCAGCTCTCTTTGTCCCGTTGCTGGCTTTTAACATCTGTTTTTGCAATCCTCTTTGAGCCCTGGGATCCTGCCTGCATCTTCGCATCATCTACCATTTTCTCAGGTGCTGAGCAACTTCTGTTGACTAGCGGGGGTCTGCGTTTCTCAATCGCCGCTTGACAGGAATACCTGGACCTCAGCTGCCGCACGTCGGGCCAGTCAAATTTCTCAGTCGTGATGGGGCTGAGGGGACTGTGAGAGAGGGTACAGGAGCTGGTGGAGGAAGATAGGCTGATGGAGCTGTTACTGGAAGAGAAGCGCTTGGGTGACTTCTGACATGTTGAAGAAGCAGAAAGAAGGCCCAGGGCGCTAGCCTCCTGAAGCACAATTTGTTCATAGCTGGGGAGACACAGGTTAGACTTCTTTTGGCCTAAGCAAAAAAAGAAAAAGAAAAAAAAGGTCAGAATAAGGCAATATTGGTGCAAATAGAGGGGGATTTATTGAACCAACCCATTCAATGTAATTGCGAAGCTCATTCTTTCTCCTGCAACCTAATACTTTTGTCTAGTTAGTAGAAACTCTGCACTCACAAAACACTTATTTACAGGAGGAGCCAAAAATGAGAATCTACAGCTTTATAACCTTGAATATTAAAGAGCGGCAATCCCAAACGTTCAAGACAAAAAAGTATCTCTCTTCTCACCCCTCTCGTACCTCTCTTGATTCTATTTTGAAACATAAATGGAACTCAGAAATTTAATCTTACTAGGTTTCATCTGAAAAATCATATATTTATTTCTATCCAAAGTAAGAACACTTGATACTATTCCAGTTATGTCAATTAAGGGAACAGGAAATAATAAAAGAACAGATACTTTGTCGATGAATGATTTAACCAAAACATCTAATTCAGTAGAAGATAATATTTGCAACTCAGGGTTGAATTATGGAATTCTTGATGGTTTTTGAGCTTGCAGAAATTTCATTACCTAACTAGCTACCATGTGCTTTTTTATACACCATGGCTTGCCCTGTTGTTGTTGTAAGTTGGGTATTGAAACATCTGCAAGAGAGCACCAAGGACTACACAATCTCTAATTCTCCTAAAAGGGATCTATCTATCAGATGCTATTGAAAATAGACCAATAATGTAAAATGGATTTCAAGTGGTTCTTTCTTCTTTCTTTGAAAGAAGATGTAGCCAAAGTTAAAGATGTTTTTAGTCTATGAGTAAAAAATATTGTGCCTACAAAGATTTGGAGAACTTCCAATATTTATATACTTATTTTTATTTATTAAATGTTTATACCACCAATCTCATTACCCAAAGCAACTCCCAGGCTTTAATAATATATCTTTCCATGAACCAGGTTTGTCTGGGATTATGGAAGTTGATCCAAAACATCTAGAAGGTACAAGATTGTCTAATCCTGAATTAAACTCTTCCCAATTGGATGATATACAGGTAGCTTAACGTAAAACCTTATAGTCACTTCTTGTATTTATGACCATTGCATCATTCTTAGGGTCATGTGATCATAGTTCAGATGCTTGGCAACTGGTACGCATTTGCGATAGTTGTCGCATCCCAAAATCACGTGATCATCATTTATGATCTTCCAAGCCATCTTTTGAAAGACAAAGTCAGTGGGGGAAGCCCAATTCACTTAACAACTGCCTTTGATTCACATCAACTGTGGCAAAAAAATGTCATAAAATTAGGCATTAACAATTGCCTTGCTTAGCAATGGAAATTTTGAATATTAGAATGTGCAGAAATGAATAGATTAACACTTGCAATTAAAGAAAATGAAGATTCTGATTATTATAGTATATGGGAGTTATTCTATCAATGGTTAGATAACAAATATGAAAATTAGAAAGAAAAGCAGAGAAGTGAAACGTGGAAAATCTTTTAACAAAGTTAAATAAGCTAAGAAGAGGATTGTTATAATAGCAGGTTTGTTAGGTATTAGTATTAAGTTAAGAATAGACAAAATATTAAATATGGCTGTAAATCTTAATTGTTATTGCACAAACGTTGTGCCCAGATGACACACTGTTTAAAGAAAGATGAAATGTTCCTATTAAAATAAAAAAGTAATAAAAAAAACAATGGAAATTTTAATCTCAATTGCGGTCGTAGGCCAAGGATAGAGGTTCTAAACCATATTTTATAAGCTTCAATTGGCACACAAAACAGGAATCAAAAATGTTTCTAGAGTTCTGCTTTTCAGATCACTTTATTGCAGTTTTGTTTAACTACTGGCTAGAATTCCCTTCTGGGTTCAGTTCAAGATGGTATATATATATTATGCACAAAACTTTAAATGAGCCATTCTAAATCCCTGTCTACTAAGTCAATTAATTAAAGCTTCCAGTATTTTAAGCAAGTCGGGAGTAAGCTATTGTCTTAAATGGCTTGAGACCAGCATATTGACAGGTCTGGTTCTTCCTCATGTATCTATTCTCCTGCTCCATCATCAGAGATCCTGCTCCATCATGCTGCTGCCAATAAAATGATGTCTCCATAGAATGGTTTAGTTTTTGGGACTTCCTGAAGTGTGGCATCTCTTAATTCATTAATTCCCTTCTCAAAGAGGTAGGGCAGGCATTTCCCTGATGACCTGGCTTATAAATAGGCTATCTGTTTGACTTATTATGTGATACAGGTAGTCCTTGACCTACAACCATTCATTTAGCCACCATTCAAAGTCACAACCACACTAAAAAAACTGATTTATATCTAGTTCTCAAACTTGCAACCATAGCGGCAGTCCCAAGGTGACGTTATCAACATTTAAACACTTGGATAAGTGGCATGTATTTATGCTGGTTGTAGCATTCTGGGTTCGTGTGATCACTATTTATTACCCTCCCAGCTAGCTTCCAAAATGGAGGAAGATGAACTCATTTAATGACTGCATGAATTTGCACTAATTCATTTAACAACCATGGCACACACACACAAAAAAGGTAATTAACTGGGCACAAACGTACTTAACCACCACTTGTTTAGCAATGGAAGTTCTGATTCCAATTGTGGTCGTATGTTGAGGACTACCTGTAACTCCTAGCTGAGCTTGGCTGATCTCAAAAAGCTAAACTGGGTTGGGTTTGGTTAGCATTTAATCAGGATTAATTAACGAAATCCTGGGACTCTCAGCTAGACTGAAAACACAAAAAGAAATCCCAATAGAAGGCAATGAGAAAGCTTAGTATACACTATGTATTGCCAAGGGATATATATATAAAATCACATTTACCGAAACGTTGTGCTAATGGCACCTTTGATTCTACACAGGAAAGAACCCGAACAACAAAATACCTACATATATATATATATATATTTTGCTAACTGATATTGCTTATTATAATGTGCTAATGTTCCCTGTGTTAAATTTTTATAATGTAGGATTTTAATACTGTGAGCCACCTTGGAATTCTACTAAAACAAAAAGATACGATAAAAGGAAATGTATAATATAATATGCTAAGAGATCAACTGCCTGCAGTTTTTAGAGGCAAAGCATTTCTTTGAGCAAAATGTATTTTCTGTTATTAAGGTAAGGACAGGCAAGCCTGTGGAACAGACGAATAGTAAAAAATCTCTCTTTCTTTCCACAGCAACCTTACTTCTAGGTATTGCTGTAATTAAGATAACAGCAACAAATGTCTTCTTGGTCATACATACCTTTGTCTCTCTTAACCACTCCCTGTTGGGCAGTTGCCGTGTTTCTCTGCATCTCCTCCTCTACTTCAGCAAGTCTCCTGCGCGTGGGTGGCTTCTGGTTCTTAATCCGGAGGCTGTATTGGCGGGCCAACTGGTAGACTTTGTTCCTCACCTTCTCCGTCAGCTCAGCCTCAGTGAGGTGAGCCAGCTGCCTTATGTGAGGGGGCATCTGAGGGAAACTCTGATCTTGATCACAGCTCCCTAACTCTTGTGCTGCTTTCCAGGGTAATCTGGATGGCACGGCCTGCTCCACAGGAACCTTGTTCTCAGGAGAGGGCACCACTGGCTCCTCCTCTGCTATGTCCCCAAGATCGTCATCCTCCAGGATAAGAAGTGGTTCATGAAAGTCAAAGCCATTCTCCTGATTTCCGAGCCTGTCTTTCAAATAAGACTCAGTCTGGCCCAGACTCCCATTTGTTTTGCGCTCCCTACAGTCTTCCGTGTTCCAGTGCTTGCTCTTCGGTTGCTCCAACTCCTCCCAGAGTTTAATCATCTCACTAGGCGACCTGAACTCTGCTTCAGTGATAGGCATTGGATTTTCCTCACTGGTTGTCTCCAAATGGGGAGACGGGAGTGCAACACCAGGCCTATTTGAAAGCATCAAGGATACTGCCTTGCCTGCTACACTATTGTCCAAGGGGGGCGGTCTCTTCCTCTTCAGCACCTCCTGCCCAGGCTCTGGCTGGGGAAGGCTGTTTATCCGAAAAACAGAATTTCTCACCAGCCCTTTGGGAATGAAGGACAGGCTCTCCCTCCGCCTGACACTGAAGTTGGCATCCTGGTGCTCAGCATCATCATAGTAACTCTTGATCTTGTCCAGCAGCAGCCGGTCCTGGTGGGACAGCATTGATTCCTTCCGTCGACAAGAAGAATGGTCGGACTCAACCAGACCAGGCCGCACTGCACTGATAGAAGCACCGTTGCAAGGTTCAGCAGAGGGCTCTTGCAGGGTGCTGCAACTTTGGGAGTCCACAGTAGTGCAGCCATTGTTGCAACACACAGCCTTTTCTCCCCCTTCCAAGCTCAGAACACTGCTGCTCCTGCTGGCCATCTTTGGTGTGAGGTAGCCCTTCCCTTCCTCATGGACCAAGCTATTACGACGGGAGAGGCTGCTGGCAAAGCGCTCTGCAATGATACTGGCCTGATCTAGCACAGAAAAGGGGAGGATGCTGCTGGACTGTGGTGCATGGCTATCTTCCTCCTCCTCTTCCTCCTCACTGCTCAAAGGCTTTAGTTCTTCTACATTTTCAGCAGACTCCATGGTATCGGAACCTTGATCCAGGAGCCCATGGTGATCCAGATCTGGATGCTGAGGGCTTTCTTCTAGACACTCTTCCCTTCGTGAAGGAATGTCTAACACTTTGTCAAGCTCAATAGGTGATCGAACCTGGGAACACATCAAAGAGAAGAGATGAAGAGAGATGAAATCTCAATGACGTTAATTTGTGCCTTCAAATCAGTGTTGACTCTAAAGTTTTCTTGGCAAGATTTTTCTAAGTGGTTTGCCATTACCTTTTTCCTAGGACTGAGAGAGTGTTATTGGCCCAAGATACACAGTTGGCTTTGTGCCTTAGGCAAGACTAGAACTCATAGTCTTCTGGTTTCTAGTCTGTTGCCTTAATCACTATACCAAACTGTCTCTCACTGATTCTTACCCGAATTAAATTACTGTAATGACAGTTGGATGGTTATCTATTATGAGCCGTGGTGGCGCAGTGGTTAGAATGCAGTACTGCAGGCTACCTCTGCTGTCTGCCAGCTGCCTGTAGTTCGGCAGTTCGATTCTCACTGGTTCAAGATTGACAGCTTTCCATCCTTCTGAGGTCGGTAAAATGAGGAGCCAGATTGTTGGGGGCAATATACTGACTCTGTAAACCACTTAGAAAGGGTTCTAAAGTGCTGTGAAGCGGTATATAAGTCTAAGTGCTATTGCTATTATGCGACTGTATAGTGAACTACATTAGCTCCCAGGAAACTGTTTCAAAGGTCAAAGTTGTTCATTTTAATACAGAATTTTCAAGGCCATAAAAATGTACTTATCTAAAACTTGGTTCATCTGAATATAGTATATAAATGTAAACCCTTTTACACGCTGCATCCCTTGTGGCCAGCACAAATTGCAGACCAGATGGTGTTGTACATGATTCAAATAATAGAAATAGTTAATAGAATGAGCTTTGATCAGAGCTGCATTATCTGCCAGCATTCACCTACCTTTGGCACAGATGACACAATCTCCACAATCCTCTCTCTAATGCTGGAAGAGTGGTCTTGTTTGGGTCCTTCCTGTGTCTTGTGGCCTTTGCCCTGAACCAAAATAGCAATGATCTTGTTAGAGGGCTAAATGGTTAGTTCTGAGAACAAAATCATTGTGTTTATGCTGGACTATCAGACAAGAACAGCCAAAATATTTCTATTGTCTCTATTACCATTCTGGTATAAGTGAACTCTTATTCAAGTCCCCATGTATACAACTGGAAAAAAAAGGTAGTGTACCCCAGCTATTGAAATATATTCAAGAATGATCAAAAGTCTCTATGCAGGCCCAAGACTAATATTCCAGCCATTGGATATAGCAATAAGCTAAGCAAATGGAAGGAGAACATATGTCAGTGGGATGTCAGCTGACCTGCTGCCCAAGCACAAAATAGTTTGCAGCCAGCAATTAAGACCAACCTTTATTCTGTCCAGTTTTATATCCTACAACATTTAGCAATCGTACAGTTCAATGTTTTTTTTTTTATCAGCAGGCTGATCAATGCTTTGTAATATATGCCTTCAGTACTGGATCCAAGGAAGGGTCCAAAAGCACATGGAATGGGATTTGCCAAGAGGGTGACTTAAAGACGAACATTGTCTCCTTACTGAATGATTAGTTTAGCGGAACTTTCCTTGCACATGAAAAAAAATAGATAAAAAATGGATTTTCAACAGAAACAAAGCAAATCGATCCAAGAATTCTCTTTTGTTATCAAGCGCAAATCCAGTTAGTTTGTATGGGAGAGCGTAAAGTGCCAAGTCAGTTGGTAGCGCCACTTAATAATTAAGAGCCCTACATGCAATACTTGTCTTTTAGAGATACCGTCTAGGGCTCTAGGTCCTAGTTGGTCTATACCAACCCTGGTCTGGGGTTCCAACTGATTAGAATATTTTAGGGAGCGCAGCCTAAGCCATGCACTAAGCCAACATGCAGAAGGGAGACGCAGCAGAGACTCAACAGGCACCTCACCGTGCTGCCCCAGGAGAAAAGCAAAGTATTGGCCCGATAGTGCCAGCAATGGAGGACTGCCATCAAGGAGCTTGCAAAGTCTGACACCTGCTCCGTTCCTACCAGCCTGTCCTCTTCCTCCTCATCTTCTTCTTCTTCCTCCTCTTCTTCTTCCTCTTCTTCCTCCTCAGCTCCATTCTCTTCCTCGAGCCCTGTCTCCTTCTCACTGCCATCACTTTCAGCCAGCTCTTCAGAAGATTCCTGGGGAAGGGTCTGCTGATCCTCCTCTTGGGATAAGCTGTGGGGGATCTGTGGGGTTTCCCCAAACTCCAGAAGGGCTCCATCACTATCTGCATGCTACGTGAAGTGAGGGTAAGCAAGGGTGTCCTTTAGAAAGGTCTTGGCAAGGGGATGCTATGACAAGAGGACTTCCCTTCTCCATGGTTCCATTTCTTCAAGAGCTACGGAATATGGCTTAGGGCAAAGGTGAGTGCCCCTCCCACTGGCAGGTCAGATTAAGTTTTAAGAAGCATTTTAAGGGACTGAGGGCTCACCAAAAGGCACCCATTACATTCAATTCCTTTAAAAGGGGGGTGGGGGCTGTTTTCCAACCTTTTCAAAAATTCTGAATCTTACCTTTAATCCTACTGAAGATTTGCAGCACATAAAAAAGAGAAGGAAGGAGACAGTTAGAAGACAAAAGGCTAAGTTTCATTTCCTTGCTCAGTTACGCATCTGGCTTAACGTTTGATCCCTGTGTCCCTTCTCCATTTGGGGTGTGTGTGTGTTACAGAGGATCAGAAGACATGAACAATACGCAAGTTTTAAGAATATATGTATCTTTTATGCAGTTTGAAAGGCATATCTCTGTAGTCACTTTGATCATTAGAGAGAGAGAGACTTATAATTAGAAAGAGGGGGGGGAAAGGCAAATGAGCGAGTGCAGGCAGCCCACAAGCTGTGCCTGACTCCACCATCTGTTTACAACTAATATAATACCCCCAGTCAGTGTTGCCAAAATATGGCAGTAAAAACACTAATTGTGAACCATGTAATTTCCTCCTCTGCTTTCTGTAAATAAGGGTAAAACCCACTTTGTCTATTCAATCCTCCCAAACCCTGTCTGCACACACACGCACACCCCAAAAAATCATACTGAAAATTCAGGCCCCACTCATATCCCTCCCCACATCATCATGTTTCTTGGCCATGCCCTCCACTAACATTCAGAGGCCAAGGAATCCTCTAGAATCAAAGCTTGGGCCCTGACTGTCAGAGCCAGGTGTAAAAGAGCAATTCTGAGGAAAAAATCTTAGAGAAACCATCAGCTTCATCACTTTGCCTAATGATAGAGAAATGGTTTATATTTACAAATTAGTCAGTTCTGGGGGAAGAAGGGAAAGGCAATGCTTCCTTACCTTTGTCACTCAGTTGCTTGAGAATCTGTTTTGTTGGCTCTGTGACAAAAAAACAACAACATTTCCAAGATCAGTGCCTGAATGAAGCTGTGTCAGGCCCGGAGCTGCCATATAGGAGCACCCAAGACATTTCAGAGGATGAAAGCACCAGCACCAGCTATATAGCCCACAGCCTCAGCCTGCCCAGAAGACAACAACTTAAAGCACCCAAGTGGAGAACCACACCAGCTTCCTACAGGTGGCAGCGAACATGCCTCTCAGACAGCACCATCAATTGCCTTCTCTAAGCCACCAGCACTAAGTAAACCAATGGGCAGGTGGTCAAAACTTTTCTTGGATTTTAGAACTTTTAATGCAATGTAAGGCTTATATGTATTATGTGAGCACGTGCACAGGCTAGAAAATAGCAATTCAGTCCTATTCTGCAGTCAGGATACCTAATGCAAACAATGGTCTCTTTCCCACAAGCCTGAGTTCTTCCTGTGAGGTGGAAAGGAAGTGGAAAATAACTGTCTTAACAGTGACCACTTTTCCATATCCAAAAATTGAGGCTGCCAACGTTTCTGTCCTCTTATGAAGGCAGGGGTTGTATGTTTTGCTGTTGCTGCTATGGGACAACAAGGAGCCTCTTTCCCCCATGGAAGCAAGTTGGGATCTCACCTTGTCTTCACGAGGTGATTCTTGTCTTCTCTGCCATGCTCTCAAGAAGCATGGCTGCCTCTAGATCTGGCAAGCATTTAAGTTATTGGTAGGAATACTGATCTTGTGGAGAACTTTCCACAAGATAAGCATGAGGGGAGGGGAGAAGAGGGGAGGGGAGAGACCTTTGGTTCTGTTGTCTCTGGCATCCCAAAGTGCCACGTTCCTAGAGATACAGAACCCCACGGCCAGGTGGGAAAGAGTATTTGTGCAATGGGGCAATCAATTTCAGTATCCACATATAGGAAAGCTTATTCCGTTTTCCAATGGGAAATACTATTCTCAGTGTGTTAGGTTTTGTACGGTAGTCCTCGACTTATGACCACAATTGGGTCCATTATTTCCATTGCTAAGCAAGGAGATTGTGAGGTGAGTCAAGCCCGATTTTATGACCTTTTTGCCATGGTCGTTGAGCAAATCACTGCAGTAAATGAATCACGTGGTTGTTAAACAAATCTGGCTTCCCTCATTGACTTTGATTGCTGGAAGCCAGTTGGGAAGGTTGCAAATGGTCGTCTCACATGAGCCAGGATGCTGCAACCGTCATAAATACCCAAACTTTAATTACATGCCCGTGGGGGATGCTGTGATGGTTATAAGTGTGAGGACCAGTCACAAGCCGTGTTTTTCAGTGCTGTTGTAAATGTGCTCAGTAAATGAGTGGTTGCCAGTCAAGGACTCCCTGTATTAACCACTTCAATTGTGGTGAAGTCCGGGGAAGCATAACCCTCTGAGTAAGAACTACCGTAACCTGCTGGTAGGGACTGAGAGGTATGTTCAGCCATGAATATGCACACAAGACTATTCTAGAGAAATGCTGGACCCAAATTCGAAAGCTTTGCTTTCCATTCCACGACACCTGGCTGCAGACCCACTTGCCAAACTAAAGGGAGCTCGCACCCGATTTTCTGCGACTTTTAGGACCTGCCGCAGCCGTGGAGTTGTGGAGTCCATCTAAGAGCTTCTCAGCACTGGTTTTGCCACAGTACGGTTCTATGAACAGGACAGAAGATGTTAGCACCAGCGGCTTCAAGCTGAACTGTTCATCCAATTAGGAGGCGTTTTACAGCTTGCCAAATACTCAACAAAGGAATGACAGCCCAGCTATGCTTTCCTTCCTCTTGTGCAAGGCTTGTTTTCCATCAAGCGAAAGTTATGACAAGGAGCTCCCATTGATAGGAAACAGTTTGTTCGGCTTTCATTTTTATCAATTACTGTTTTTTTCACAAATAACAAAAAGGAGGTCTGAGGACTCAATCCCTTCACTGACTCCTCTATTGGCCAACTTTGCTGGCTTTGCAAAAAAAACCAGAGTCCTACTTAGTCTCTTCATTCTACCCCGGAAGCCCATAGAAACCTTTTGAAACTCTCAGTGCGGGTAGATAATCAAGATTTTAAGAGTTCTATCCACACATGAGGTTCTGATATGATTAGACGTGTTGACAGAAACAACGGATCTACATCTTCTGACTTCACCCCCACTGGCTCTTGAGCCCTGTCATCTATATACCGGTATTTGAAGATGAGTTCTCATATGGGGGAGTCTGATGTGGATATGTGGGTGCCCCACATGATTTAGAAACCTTCACACTCAGGATGGGGTAGAACCAGAATCAACAGGAAGCATCTGCAAGTGTTTCAATAAAAACTACCACTGACTAAACATGGAGTCAAGACAACTGGTTCCTTTGGACAAATAGGTTTTGTAACTCTTAAAATAATCTGTGTTAAGCCCCTTTTAATATGATATAATATAAAATATGATAAATTAAAATTGGCTGGCCTAAATCATCTCATGTTGGGAAAATTCTCCTCCCTCCCACACATGCTGCCTTCACCACTAGCACACCCACCAAAGATTAAAATCTATACGTAAGACTTTTGCACACTTTATCAGAGCGTTAAAGAACTTAACTTGACTCACACACATCTTTGGGTAAGGTAAAGAGGCTGAGTAGGCCCAAATGGAATTTAGATACTCATGCATATTGAAGCAGAAATTACAACATCCAAATGTCAATCAGTAACACAGAACTAGCTTGCCTAGTCTTGTAGTAACTTGCAAGTTTTACACTTGCAAGTTACACCAATACACCAAGCTCTGGAGCAATTCAAAAAAGAAACGGGCCCAGTAACTTAACTTAGCAGCTGCTTCAGTCAAAGATAAACATACTAATTTCCTGTAAGGGCCTTGCAAAGTTGCCTCAAAAATATGACAGTCAAAATACAACAACCACACTTATGTAGTAAATGCTATCTAACTATTCTGTTCCACTGAGTTTTGACAGAAACTTGGCCCAAATATTATGGAGGAATGAAAAGTATCTCATAAAAGAGGGAATGTTATATACCCAATAGATCAGATTAAAGGGCACTAGCCCAGCCCAAACATTACATTTCCAAAAAATAAACATTATTTCTGAGGTAATTTACTTGCTGGATCCCTCCATTTCCCTCCATAACAGAGATATGGATATAACCTGCAGCTTCCCAGGTCAATTCATCACTTCCTAACATTTTCTGAATCACCATTTTCCCAAGGAAATTAATCAGTCCTGATTCAAAAGTCTCCCCTGTTTTCAACATATATTCAATTAGGATCAATTAGTTTTGCAGAACAAATCAATCAAAACAAGAATAAGATATTTATTACTATTCTAATTCTTTACAATGTTGGAAAATGCAAGCTGCTAATTAACAGTCCTTGTTTTTAGAGATGGAAGAGAGATTGTTCAGGGACCAGATTATCTTTCATCTCATATGTTATGCAGACAATTATTGTGTCATCTCGATTTAAACGGTCTAATTTCAAACCGTAGTAAGAATTCCTAGGCATTATAATAACAAAAAACTAATAACAAAACAATCACATGATATGCTCAGGATTTTTGGCCATTTCAATTCCCAACAGATTGTAGGATTATCTTTTGGAGCTAATACATATAGTCCTCGATTTACAACAGTTCATTTAGTGACCATTCATAGTTACAACAGCACTAAAAAAAGGGGGACTTAACAACTTTTCCCCCACTTACGACCATTACAGCATTCCCATGGTCATGTGATCAAAATTAGGACGCTTGGCAACTGACTCATATTTGTG
Organism: Pseudoxenodon macrops; assembly: GCA_032467955.1. Classification (NCBI taxonomy): domain Eukaryota; kingdom Metazoa; phylum Chordata; class Lepidosauria; order Squamata; family Pseudoxenodontidae; genus Pseudoxenodon; species Pseudoxenodon macrops. The sequence goes on from JANHFT010002315.1 coordinate 57,527, forward strand.
ACGGTTGCAGTGTCCCGGGGTCATGTTATCCCCTTTTGCAACCTTCTGACAAGCAAAGTCGATGGGAAAGCCAGATTCAATTAGCAGCCATGTTACTAACTTAACAATGACAGTGATTCATTTAACAACTGTGGCAAGGAAGGTCATAAAATGGGGCAAAACTCAGTATCTGTCACACTTAGCAACATAAATTTTGGGCTGAATTGTGATTGTAAATTGAGGATTACCTGTACAATGATTTGTGACACATCAATGCTGGACAAGGCAAACCATACAGCTGACAGACCATAAAGATTTGTGGGCCATTCTCAAGCTCGTGCCTGTTGCCACCACTGAAGATCATCTGCCTATGCAGATGTCTCTAGGTTTTTTCTGTGTTCTTTGGTCCAACATTTCACTTTACACCAAATCATTTTAGTAACCTCACCTCAACTGCTAAATCACCCTGCTTCAGAAACTGAGGTGATAAGAGCACTCTATCATCAAGGGAAAATTCCCACAGAATGTTCCCTTGTGTCCAAAACACACATACCTCACTTGCTCTGTATTTGAGATGTGCCAGAGGTCATTGGATCTTGGCAAAAAAAAAAATCCCCTGTCAGCTGTACTGAGCTCTAGAGCAAAATATAAAAAAGCCTAATAACATCCCAATCCAAAACAGGCTGGAGGATCCACTAACAGAAATAAAAAGTTCTAAATGTAATCCTTGACATATAATGGAGCTTGCCCATTAGAGTTGAATGTTGTAATGCTCGTAAAACAGGTCAGTCATGTGACTGACACAATTTTACAACATTTTTACATCAGTCTTTAAGTAAACCAATGGTTTGCTATGGGCACAGTTTTGCCAAAACCCATAAGTGATGGTTTTTCACAAATTCATTGTAAAATATAGTTATGACCACAGGATGCTGCAAATGGTCATAAACATGGCTGTATTGCTGAGCACCCAAAGTTTGGTCATGTGACACCAGAGTGGGCCTGACCACTAGAACTTTGAATCCAGGTTGGTTGTAACTTCAATGGTCACTAAGTGATAAATCGAGGACTAGCTGTAATCTAAACCTTCCAGAGATCTTTACACAATTGTCTTCTCATCCAGTTGCTGCTGGTCAGAGTTTTCAGCAGCAGGGCCTGCAATGTTCACACCCTGGATATAGTAGCAACTATTTCTTCTTGACGTTATTGCTTATCCCCATACCTGAACCCTCATACAATTTACCTGATTGTCGACGTCCAGACCGATTCTGTTTAAGGATGTCTTCAGGCTGTTGGCATGATAAGGACTTCTTCATGTGCTCAGGACTGTATTTGAAGTGAGGAGGATCTGAAAGGAGTAGAAACGTGTTTGTGAAAAGACATCAATTATGTCTGTTATGTGTGACCAGAATGTAGAACACATGAGGGAATGGAAATCTAGTACTGTCTGGGTCTGGGTCTTAAAAATACTGCAAGCCCATATTACTTCCTGATTTACAAGAACAAGCACCATTTTACTCTTAACCCACTTACAAAGAAGCCAAGACAGTGACAAAGATACAGGAGACAGAAGTTGGAATAGCTATAAGGGATGATGAATCCACATTCTGTTCATTATTGCTTTTTCCATCCTGTAAAATTCCCCCAAATTGATGAACCCTTAATACTGAACTTAACCTCTCCAGATGGGGTGTTATAACATATTTATTGACTGCTTGTACAAATGATGCAGTGGACAGGAAGAATGAAACAGGAAACAGACATCTGAGACAAGAAGAGGGGAAACTTACAGAATGAGTCCATTTCCAAGATGGCTTCTTTGGCCTGAAGAAAAGGTAGAATTGCTTTAGTGGTTGAGGTTCACAAATAAAAAAACAAAGCTATGATACTGAAATAAGGATAGGCCAACCTCCTTATCACCCCCAAAGAAGAGACAGTGGAGTGGATAGGAGCTATTTCTCTCCTCTTAATTTTCATGTGCAAAAAACACAAGAACAAATTCCCCTGCTCCAGGCATTAACTTTTAATACAATTGAATACAAATTGCCAACCTCAGCATAAGCACCAACATCCACACAGATATTCCCCATCCCTTTCAGAAGATTTTTTATGTTTAGAAATTATCATTGGACTTTCAAAGGTTTGTAAAGAGGGTGGATGTGCACTAAAAGGATTCAGGAAAAAAATGCACAGGATGATCAAGATATTTCCAGGCAGACTGGAAGGGCTCATTTTCAGCTCCCAACAGCATAGCCAATCATTTCACTAGGTGCTATTTTGTTTGTTTGTCAAATTTAGGTATCACCCTTCTCACGCACTGCTTCCCTCCTCCACCCACAAATTCTGATAAAATCTGAGAATATGCATGGAGTCCTCCAGGCTATCAGACTATAAATCCCAAGGGCCAGGTAGCAAAGGAACAATGGGAGTTCTAGTGCAGAACACCTAGGGAACATGCTTTAGACAATGGCCAAAGAAAATTTCTGACATCTATTCCGCAAGACCATTAGGGCAAAGGGAAAACAACACCCACTCACTTTCTGAGGGATTATGGCATGGTGATTTTCTAAGATCAGGCGCTTGAGGTGGTGAGTCCAAACCCGCTTCTCGTCCCCTGATTTGGCCTGGTAACAAAAGTACAGTCCGTGAGTTTGAAAGACACATGTGATCCTACCATAGCTCAGCCTTCTGAATCTCCCTATTCTTTGCTGTTACTGCTTAAAGCGTACATTCTTTCTACATCTGCTCATTATTTCCAACCCTACCTTCTCCTGCATTTAATAATTCAAATTTCATTCCTATGGACTGATGATCTCAATATGCTCTTATCATGTGATGCTGCACCCCAACCCTAAGCTGGTTTTATTGCTTACCTTACACCTCCTTCAGTCTGATCCCTGCATTTGCCACACAGAAGCTCATAACTACTTATTTTCCTCAGACTTTTTCCTGGTTTTCCCAATTCCTTCACTTCTGCCAGCATTGCTGCAAGCAGATTGTCCAGCCTGAGCTTCAAACCCACCGCCTTCACCAGCCATCGTCCACACACCAATAATGTCAATGGGTCTTCATCTCACCTGAATGTTATACTGCTGCTTGTTATGCTTGTAGTGGGTGACAGTGAAGCAAAGTGAGTCCCGTGTGCTCTCAATCAGCATCAAAGAAGAACACTGCAGGCCAGACAAGAGATCAGCCACAGCAATTAATGGCCATCCTGTTATCCACCCCCACCCCAATATATCACTTGAGGAAAGAGGAGCTCTCCTCCACTGAATAACTCTTAAAAGTGACACCAAGGCCATCTTCATTTTACTGGGCCAAAAAAGTGCACGGCCAGGTTTACTTTGTACATATTTTTAAAAAGCTGTTGTGGGTGTTATGTCCCTTTAGAATGGGGTGGTATTGTTAGTACAGAAAAAGAAAGGGAGGGTGCTTTAGCTCAAAAGAGAGTTTACACGAGGGCTGGGAACACTCTCTGCACTGCATTTAAGCAGCTTGTATAGTACTGAAGTTAATACATAAGCCAAGGACACTCAAACAAGGGCTGGAGGGGGGTTATATTTGGCTAGGAGGAAATAACAGTAGTATACTTAACTAGTTTAATAATTACATTAACCGTATAATAATAATATTCATCTAGAACAGCCTTCACCATCCCTACAGTAATGCAAGTAACAAGACATAAACACATATGTATATGCACTGTATATGTGTATGTATATATACAAGTGTGTGTGTGTGTACGTACACACATACATGTACCCAGAGGTGGCTGCTGGATTGATCCACCTGCCCCCTCTTGTTCTCTGCTGTCTACCCATCCTTCTTTCTTACATTGTTGTATTCTCGTTGTGTTCTTTTTCATTCTTTATTGTATTGCTCTATTATCTTACTTTTGTTTATACTCTTTTCATTTCTTCCTTTTCATTATTGCAAACTACCTACAGTAGCTTCACAGTGTGATAGACAGCAAATAGCAGATAAAAATCATTGTTTTCAAGGACAACACATTTATAAGAAGTTCCTTTCAAGCTAGCATGAGTTTTGAAAAGCCTCTTTTTTACCCTTCTGGCTTTTTAGATGGGGAAAGGGCTGCATGTGACGCTTGACACCACTGACTTACTTATATACTACTTCACAGTGCTTTACAGAGTCAGCATATATTGCCCCCAACAATCTGGGTCCTCATTTTACTGACATTAGAAGGATGGAAGGCTGAGT
>JANHFT010002315.1:97395-114685 GCA_032467955.1 Pseudoxenodon macrops
ATTTTCGGGGGAGGGCGTATATTTACGCCCACCCCAAAAAGCAGGGTTGGTCTTATTATTGGGACAGGTCGTATTTTCGGGGAAACACGGTAGCAACAGAAATTTTGGATTCAATTGTCATACGTTGAGGACTATCTGCACATTTCTCTCAGAAATTCAATTTTGTAGTCAACCTTATAGTAATTTTAAACATTTTAATATATAGAAGACAGAAATGGGTTCTAATTCAGCAGATTTTAAAAAGTGATGTAGCAAAGCAGTTCAGCTAAGAGAAGTAGAAGCATTGAGTTTGGAACTAGTACAGGTGCCATTTCCTAAATGTCACTTTCATTCTCTTCTGACTTTCCCCTTATATTCTTTTGGATTTATACTGTTTCAAGTACAAAACTTAGTAAAATGTCCCATTTTGAAGGCAAAACAGGATCAAAGTAAACATTGAACTTGATGTTAAATGAAAAGTGATTTAAAACTGATTTAAATTAAAAATTCATTCTGATTAATTGTTTTAGGAAATAATGACCTTGTCTTTGCTTAGACCACCAACAGAATCTTATATAAGTTCTAATTATCCACAATTAATAAATCAACTAAATAATAAATTTGTTTTAAATGCCTTTCTATATAATTCACTAAAGACTATCTGATTTAATTGCATCTTTCTTATATTGTCAGATTTAAACAAATTGCTAAAAATTGTTTTCTTATTTTTTTAGAGATGCCTTCAACTTCATTTGTTGAGTTGAAACAGAGTTCAGTCATGCAGCGCCTGCTTACAGGTTGGATGCCAACTGCCATCAGGCTAGTATTATGATGATAAGCAGTTAAAGCTTATAATTAAGAGTTTAATTAGAACTCTTAAAGCTTACACAGCAACAAATAGATTAATTAGAATTGGCATTGGAATGAATGAAACATGGAAGGGAAATCGAGAACCTGGGTCTGGAGAGGGAAAGATTAGCAGATAACTGAAAAAAAGTTGAAAAAAACAAAGTGAAAAGAGAACTATTAAAGGCACCCAATTGTACAGAAAAAGGGTACCTCTCACTTTTTGTAATTAGCTCTGTTCCCAATAGCTGTGAATTCCTTGTGGTGCTGAAGACAGGTTTTCAAAAGAGTGGAGATGGCTACCTTTGCCTAACTTATACAAGAAAGCAGAGTTGTGAGAATAATAGTAGGCTGTATTGAAAAAATGTGGCATGAAATTATAATTAGTTCCTGCTTGATTATTTTGGAGTTTAAACTTCTGCAGGTTGTTCACTATAGTATTGCACTTTATTATTATTTTGAAGTTTTATGTATGGCACTGTAGTAGTGCCCTTCAATATTAATTTGAAGTTTTAGGCATGACAGATTATAATATTCTTTCTTCTGAAAGAAGAACTGCTGCAAAAAAAAGACAGACGCTTTACTTATAAACAGTGCTTCTTCAGCTAAGTTCAAGTTAAAATGCCATTTGGTCAATACTCAATTAAGATGTCAATAATAATTAAGCTGTTAATAATTATAATAATTGTTAGTAATCATTGACATCTCAATAAAGATGTCATTTATACCTCACTAATGAAGATCAAGTTGGTCATTACTATGATAGAGCAGTTGTAATGTTACATATGGAAAAAAAACTGTCATGCAAAATCATTGATTTCTCCTTAGTGCTTGCTTCTGTATTTATTATTGTTATTGTTTTTATAGAGGGGATCAAAACCCTTCAGATCTTCCTGTTAGCTTATCTGTCCACTGTCGTGAACATGATGCACTTCTCTTTGCACTCTACCAAGATCATAAACTTCGGATGTGGTCTTATAAAGTGAGTAATGTTTTATTTTTTGTTGGTTAATTAATTCTTAGTATACTAACCAATCGATAATCATCACAGTGGGTTGTGTCATCTCGGCTCTTTGATCTACACCCCCAATGGGCACTCTTGCTCACCTCAGTTTCACGAGTTTGGACAAACATTCAGCATAATGAACTTTATGGTTCAGTCAGGCTTTAGGAATGAGCTGTTGGCTTTCAGGGACTAATGGTCCTCCTGTTACGGATTCAAGGATTCTACACTGAAATTACTTGATATAGAGTTCAGTCATATTCTTCTCTACCTCTTTCCTTTACTGCATTGTGAGAGGCTTTCTTGTAAGCATTGCAAACGTGAATTGAGTTCAGAATCATGGCACATTTTCATTATCCAGCAGAACCTTTAGGCCAACCAGGGGAAAAAATATTACTCCTTTGTCTCATTGCACCTCCAATCCTCTATGTCCTGAAAAATCTGATGACAGATTTGAGGGATCTCTTAGAATAGTTGGGTAGGAAATACTGGGATGAAAATGAGGAGGAGGAAGGAGAAGAAAGAAGAGGAGGAAGGGAAAGAAGAAAAAGTAGTAGTAGTAGCTGCCGCTGCTGCCACCACCACAGCAGTAATAGTAGTAGTAATTACAATAAAGCAAACAAATCATTGGCCCAAAGTGTCTCTTCCTTCCCTTCTTTCTGCCAATTGAGTGTTCTCAGTAGCATTAATACTAACTTCGCAAAAATACCCCTAGACCTGTTATGTCGTTTTTAAAGATAAATCTGAATTACAGCAGTTTTTAGCTTAGAACTGTTTTCTTAAAAACAGAAGAAGATATGTAAAGTTTGAGAATACACTGTAGTAAACTACTATCAAATCTGTGATGAGCTGTGGAAAATTAAACAATAAATTGTCTCTCTGGTGTCTCACAGTGCTGTGTTTATAATTGTATTTAAAGATGTTGCTTTTTGTGTTTTACTCATCTAGCATCTTATCTTAACAGAATCAAATGTGCCTGATGGTGGCTGATATGTTGGAATTTGTTCCTGTAAATAAAGATTTGAGACTTATTGGTGGAAGTGGACACAGATTACAGCTGGCATATTCTGAGTCATTGGGGCTTTATATTGGTGTATACTTGCATGCACCCAGACAAGGACAGGTAACGGAAATTTTGTATTTGGATAATACAAGATGTATTTTATTGAAACTAAAATACTAAAATACTGTTTCTATGATAATTTATAATTTCGGATTATTTGGCGAAGGCAGTTTGCAACTACGGTATATATACTGAGATAAAAAGCAAAGTTTAAAATGTTACTTGTTTTGAACATGGACAATTATGTAACATTGATGCACGTAAAAGATATAAAGATTATACACATGAAGCATGTTTAGAGCAGTGATTCTCAATCTTGACAGCTTGAAGATGTGTGGACTTCAACTCCCAGAATTCTCCAGCCAGCATGCTGCCTGGGGAATTCTGAGAATATGAAGTCTACGCATCTTCAAGCTGCTAGGGTTGAGAAACATTGGCTTAAATATTGATATGCATTGAGCAGCACAAATGTCTTATCTCTAAAGTAAAATATTATTCAACTAACCTTAGATACAGAATTGCTGTATTGTCTAAGGTTTCCCATTCGTGGTTTATTCCTCATCAGCTACTTCAAGCCCTGCCAATATGCCCACACAGAGAGCCAAATTCTCCTTTCTATCTACAGGGGAAAGTTGCATAATTGCTGAGAGTTGTTCCTCATTCTGTAGTTACTAGAATATCTGATATACATGGCATGTAGTTATCTTGATTTTCTAGAATTAAAAAAAAGGGTAAGGATATGGTAAGAATTCATTTCATTTTTATTTGTACTAATTGCAGACCTTTTTTTTTTTCCCCCTGCAGTTCTGTGTCTTCCAGTTGGTCAGCACAGAGAGTCATCGCTATAGTCTTGATCACATATCATCATTGTTCACATCTCAGGTTGGAACTGGTAACACTCAGGTCAATGAAGTCAAATGGGTTTCAGATAAAAATAAATACATAGGTCATGGGTAATCCTCTTCAGGCTGAAAAGGCTTAATACAGCAATCTTACCTTCCCTCTTCAGCATAGATAATGCGATGAAAAATTATATATACAATCCTTCTAGATTCAATCAGTAGATTCTGCATTGTTAACATAATACTGTTCTTATCCATTTGATGTTTTAATCTATCTACGTTTTCATTTAGGAGACACTTACTGATTTTGCTTTAACTACTTCTGAAATCTGGGCACTTTGGCATGATGATGAAAATCAGACTACTGTGAAATACATCAATTTTGAACAGTAAGTTTTATTCCCTTCAGCTGTTAATTTGCTCAATATGTTTGTTTAAAACAAGCTTTAGTGTTGACTATTCTATTGAAAAAGATTCAGAATAAATACATTTGTGTGCCAGAGTGCTAGAAGTTGATAACATTGAGCCAAAAGTTATTCTCCTCTACACTTTTGAAGCTTTAGAATAGGATTAGATTACATAGCCCTGAAAGATTGTTCTCTTATTACCAGAGCTTATAATGGTCTTGTTAACTAGGCAGAAGAAAGCATTTTCAAATAAGGCTTTAGACTGAAAATACCCACCATTTCAATTTCTAACAATGTTTCTAAGGTGTAAGAGAAGCCCAGTAGCACTAATAGCAATAGCCCTTAGACTTATATATTGCTTCACAATTTGGGTCCTCATTTTATCCACCTTGGAAGGATGGAAGGCTGAGTCAACCTTGAGGCTGGTGAGATTTTAATTGCCAAATTGCAGGTAGCCAGTCGTCAACAGGAGTAGCCTGCAGTACTGTACTCTAACCACCGTGTCACAATAATAATCGATTATAGATAGTCCTTGACTTACAACTGTTTGCTTAGTGATAATTCAAACTTACAGTAGCACTGAAAAAAGTGACTTATGACAGTTTTTCACACTTTTGACCTTTGCAGCATCTCCATGGTCACATGAGCAAAATTCGGAAACCTGGCAACTGGCATGTATTTATGACAATTGCAGTGTCCAGGATCATGTGATCATATTTTGTGACCTTCTGGCAAGCAAACTCAATGGGGCTCACTTAACAACCACATTACTAACTTAAAGCTGCAGCAATTCACTTAACAACTGTGGCAAGGAAAGTGATAAAATGAGGCAAAACTTATTTAACAACTGTCTTAGCAACAGAAAGTTTGGGCTCAATTGTGGTCATAAGTCAAGGACTACCTGTGTGTTTCTGATTAGTGTTTTGCTTTGCAGCTAAGGTGCCCCTTAGAATATTTCCTATTAAATGGTTCTTAAATCAGCAAGAAACCTAGTGGGAACCAAGGGAATTGTTGGCTACTGTACCAATGCCAGGATGGGAAACCCAAGAGAGTGTACCACTAGATTAATAGAAAAACCTGACAATGTATGCCTACAGAAGAAAAGACTGTCATAACAGCATAGCAAAACATATGTGCTTGTTTTATAGAATAGAATAGAATAGAATAGAATTCTTTATTGGCCAAGTGTGGACACACAAGGAGTTTGTCTTTGGTGCATGTGCTCTCAGTGAACATAAAAAGACAAGATACATTTGTCAAGAATCATAAGGTACAAAATGTAATGATAGTCATAGGGTACAAATAAGTAATCAGAAATCTGTGATGGTATTGAATTGAAAAGGGACAAAGTGTTGAAATATGATGATTTTCTGGAACATAGTCTTTTTATGTGTGTGTATTTATATGACTGAAATAATCTAGTATTCTTTTAGCAATGTTGCTGGTCAGTGGAACCAAGTTTCTGTTCAGCCCCTGCCAGCTGAAGAAGTGAATATACGAGATGACCAGGATCCCAGGGTAAATAAACCCTATGAATTAAGTATGGGTATAGTACAGCTGTATTTATCTTACTTGTACTGTAAATGTATGTGTACTTTAATAGAAATCTTCCAGTTTGAACATTGAATTTGAATGCCAAAGATTGTGCTGGAAACACGATCAACAAATAAATCTGGTTTCCAGTACATTTCCTTAAGATATACAGTAAACTATTGCTTTAATAGGCTCCAGGTAGTCCATGATTTATGGCATGTGATATCAGAACTTCCACCCGTAAAAAGTGTAACTGCATCACTTAGTGTCAGTAATCCCAATCCCAATTGCCAGCCTTAACGGAATCCCACCATCATTGGGGAATGCAACTTCCTGCTGCACTAACCAATTTGTTGGGAAAGCTGACAGGAAGTTTCATGCCCCAGATTGGCAAGCAGATAAGTAACTATCCAGAAAAGGGGTGTCAAACTCGTGTTGTCACATCATGTGATGTATCGTGATTTCCCCCCCTTTGCTAAAACGAGGGTGGGTGTGACCAACGTGTGATGCATCTGGCCCGCAGGCCGTGACTTTGACACCCCTGGTCCAGAAAGACGTGGCCATTGCACCAAAATTTTGCCAAATGTGGAAAATTTGATTTAATGTCTGTTAAAATGAGATTTACTGTATTTGATATAGCTGTTGATATTCCAATTGTCCCCAGATTTGAGAATCTGCGGAGCATCATGCCACTCACACAATTTTAGTGCAAGAAAATAACATCACACCATAGTTTTAAAAAAATCATATAAATCTATTGAATTGATACCAATTATAATGATTCTTTACAGGAAACATTTACAGAGGCTATCTTCCTACCCGGTCAATTCACAAATGCAGCTTTGCTTAAAGCTTTACAGGTGAGTATCAGTCATTATTTGTTGGGAAATTTGCCCTAACTAAGCAAAATTAAAAAAGCCAATTAACATCTTTTTTTTTTTTACACAAAATGACAATGTTGGATTGCAGCCAAAGAACATAATAATTTTCTCCAGTTCATAATTCTTAATAATCTTCTATTAGTGTCATCTGAAAAAAGCATTCTCTTGGATAGCAGTTGATAAGGCTAAATTTGAAGCATAAACCACAGTATTAATTTACAGGATCCTATCATATTGGACAATAAATCACAATATGTAATCTTAGTAGATAGAAGCATTTTTAAACCTACTTTCCATTGTGCATTGAAATGTAAAAAATCCTATTTCATAATTTTAGAAAATTAAAATATTAGCTAATATTTGATAAGTGGGCATGGTTAAATCTTTTTTCCAAGTCAGTAATTAACGTATTCTCTCCAATTAACATTTAGTAGTTATAAGTGGTAGGAATTCACTTCTGTATTCAACAGTGTCTGAATAAATGTATGTTCTTAAATACTTCGTTCTTTGAAAAAATTTGATATATATGAGAAGGCACTTGAATTAAAAATGAAAGATTATTGATCAGATGAGTTATTTATATACTTATAAAGCAGCTTAATGTAGATAATATAGGGAAAATATTGTAATAGAATATAATTTGTTTGAAGAAAATAAACTGTTTGATAGTCTAATATTTTGTTCTCAGAGAGGCAGGAAATCAAAATAAGGTCAGTACAGAATTTAAGTATTAATAGAAATACCATATGATAGCTACATCTAAATTATAAAACTATTATGTTAACAATATGCAGTGCTTGGACTGACAAGGGAAATATTAGTATGTTGATAGTAACAAAAAATGCACAAGGACAGGAAATGATATTGTTAAGTTTCACACAAAGAAACTGATGAAATCAAGTGTAGACAGTGCTCTGCTTGATTGGAAGTGAAGTCCTTGGTGATCTCTGAGCTTGACTGGAAGTGAAATACATTTCATACTACAGATACTTTAGATATATTTAATAATTTACGGTCCAAGATGAAACACTATAGTAATAAAGATTGGAAGCCACAAATAGTCTTGAGGGACATGCCTCTAGTTAAAGGTATTTATTAAGGCAACAGTATAAGCATGGTTTGGTGACACTGGAAGACTAAAATTGTTATTGTATCAGATTTTGGAAGAAAATTAGAAGCAAAAAAATGTGATCTGCTCATGAGGATGGCATTTTAATTAAATAAGACGGATGTTAACTTGATAATGAATCAGATCCAAAGTCTGATGTGATCAAAACCTGGTTCAGTGCTCTTCTAAACTAATGGTTTGCCCTCTTTCTTTCTTTTTGAAAGGAACACGTATGAAATTGTAACACTTAAGATTAAGCAGTATAACACACTCTCTCTCTCTCCCTCCCTCTCCCTCTCTCTCTCTCTCTCTCCATATATATGTATATATATGTAGATTTTTTCTCAAGAAGCTGAGAGGTACAAAGACCTGTCATGGGATGAACTGAAAAAAGAAATTACTATTGCTCTAGAAGATGAGGTAAGATTAGATTTATTTTTCTGTTTTAAAGAATCATTTCATTTATTTTTAACTCTTGACTACTTATAGAGTGGGGTGGTAGGGGGAGAGTAACTGTTCAGCCACATTTCTCCTCTAATCATTTTATGACTTTGATGTGCAAACTGTTATGTCACACATGATGCTAATCTTTTTAACCATGTGGACATTTTATAATAAGTCTAGTCTACATATAACGCTAAAACTGAATTGATTATTTCATACATAATGCTAAGCAAGATTTAAACCAGATTATGTTTGAACCAGCCAATTATTTTGAAGCCTCGTCTTTTTTGTTGTTTTCTTGTTTAGTATAAGAAATAGTAAAAAAAATTATTTTTTGGTTAAGAGTAATTAGAACACTGTAGTGAAGTTTGATCTGGTTTGTGAAATGCTAGCTATAGCTGTTAGTAGAAATGACAATAGTCTGGGTTCACTGGTTTCTTACATAAAGAAGTCTTTCTAATAAGGATGAATTTAAGATTAATTAGTTAATAGCAGTAGCACTTATATTGCTTCACGGTGCTTTACAGCCTCTCTAAGCGGTTTACGGTTGTCAACATATTGCCAACAACAATCTGGGTCCTCATTTTACTGACCTTGGAAGGGTGGAAGACTGAGTCAACCTTAAGCCAATGAGAATGGAACTGCCAAACTACTGGCAGCTGGTAGTCAGCAGAAGTAGGCTGCAGTACTGCATTCTAACCATTGCGCCATCGTGGCTCTCTTTTAATTAAGGGTATTAAAGTGCCAAGTGTCATTTGATAAATGATCGGTAGCAAATTACTATATTTCTCCCCCCTTTTCCCAGTTCCAGGGCAATGTGACAGAATATGAATTTTCACATGAAGAATTCAGACAATTACAAATAGAATTCTGGTCAAAATTCTACGCCTACTGCCTTCAGTATCAGGAAGAACTTTCGCGACCACTCGCACTTCTCTTGAATCAGTATACCAATATGGTGTGTCTACTAAAAAAGGTAAGAACCCAGCTATTTCATGATAAAGCATTGATGTTTTATAGGCTTATAAAATAACATAATGAACCCATACTTTATTGTGATATTGAAACAATATCTTTAAGTTTCTACAAAATACTTGCAAATCTGCATTTATTTAGTAAATACTCAGGTGATCTAAGAATAGAATTCCCTAATCATACATTTTAGATATTTTTTCTTTACAGTCAACACAGTTGCCTTGCCTTTGTTGTTCTTTTTTATTTTGTATTAAGCTTCTCCACTCCCCAAATAAATGGGACAATCCATAATTTTAAAAAGTTCCAGGAAATCATGGAAACCATGAAAAAGTTTATTTGATTGTTTTCCTCATAGTTCAGTTGTTTACCCTTATTTGCTACTAATATTTTCAAAACATATCTTAAGACTGAGAATATGGATAGCCATCCTGACTGCAGGTATTTGCTTTGTAGTTTGCACATACATTTTATATTTGTGGTTATATTTTAATTATCTGTATGGTTTGAAATTAGAACAAATCGTTGTTTTCTGCTCTTTGAAATTAAGCAGAGAGTTTGTTTGTTTCCCACAGGGATATTTTTCTTTTCTTGTGCCATGCTCCTTAATGGATCATCTTTATCTCTTGCCTGATGAACAACTGATTAATGAAGTTGAAAGTGCTGGCTTAGATGGTAATAAAGATGGAGCTTACTATTTGTCTTACAATGTTATTTCAGTTCTGCTAATGGTTTCAGCATCTATTTACTATTGTGATTTTCAAAATTATAATATGAGTTTAGCTTTGCAGAAGAAGAAAAAACCCTCAGCCAAGTCTCTTCTTCATTCCACACATTTATTCCACGAGAAGATTTTCTATTTCCATATTAATTTTTATGCTATTACTTTTGTTCTAACAAAAGGAAGGCTGAATAGGATGTAATCTAGAGCTTAGAAAAATATTTTAAAATAATAACTGGATAATATCTCTTCAAAATCTTTATTTCAATACTTTAAATCAGGGGTGTCAAACTCAATTTCATTGAGGGCCATATCAGGGTTGTGTTTGACCTTGGGGAGAGGGATAGGGAGGGTGTGGCCAGTTCGATGTCACTCGTGTTGGGGATGCCTCTGGTGGCCCGAGCATTGTGCCAGAGAAAATGGGCTTCTGAGCTCTGTTTTCGGCTGTGACGGCCTCCTGAAACCCCATGCCAGCAAAAATGGAGCTCTGTTTCTGCTGGCAGAGGCCCTGCAGGCCGGTCTTTTGCTGTTTCCAGGTTGGCCCCGTGGGCCAAATCTAAGCACTTGAGTTTGATACCCCTGCTCTAAATAAAAATATTTTTCCAGGAATAATAAAGCTGATCCCTGTACTTTACAAGCAATAGAACTGTTATTGCTCTTGCCTTTCTACACATAGTCCTTGTCTTACAACCACAATTGGGTCCAGAATTTTGGTTGGAAGTCATTGTGATTGCTAAGCGGATAGCCAGATTCATTTAACAACCATGTTCCTAATTTAACAACTGCCATGAATCACTTAACAAATGTGGCAAGAAAGATTGTAAAATGGGACAAAATTCACCTGACAAATTTCTCACTTACCAACATAAATTTTGGTCTCAATTGTGGTCGTAAGTCAAGGACTACCTGTAATCTTCATTATAAAGGATGGAGTGTTTTTTCAGATAGCTATCCTTCAGATTTTTATTTTTTTATTTTTTTGGTTTTGTTCTTAAGTTTTTCTCTGTAAAGCAAAGTTATATATTTTTTTATCCTTAAGAACTTTTTTCAGATTTGCCCCCTTTTAGGTTTATTCTTTATATTTTCCAAGAGAATATGCACACTGTACTTGATATTCTACTTCTCTTGTTTGTCCAGACAAGGAACCAAGAGAGGTGATGTTGTTGGAGCATCTTTCATTGTCTTCCAACATTTGTTTAATGTTTCCCTTTCCAGTGTTTCTGGAGTTCTGCTTTCTGGAGCTCCTTTTTCCTCATCCTGCTGTCATAATCATCTATTTTTGGCTATTGTCTAATTTAAACTAGATAGATAAACCTTTTACAATCAGACCTAGATTTTTCTCTCCCGTTTTCAAGAGATTAAGATATACCGTGCCTGAGCATTTAGAAGCAGTTACCTCAAATCTGCTTGAGAATGGATAATTGCAAGACTGAGTTGATGTAAGCAAAATGTACTGTCTCTTACATCATGCACCATGGAATATTGAGAAACATATTTCACCTTATTTGGGATTTTATTTGATTTAACAAATGAAAGGAACCTTAGTGTTTTATGCCTGTTTAGGATGCACTACAAAAAAGCTGCTTTCTTTTTCCTAAATTCTGAACATAATCTCCTTGTTGCAGAATCTGATTTTTCGCATGATCTTCTGAGTCTTCTTCAGTGCCTTCGATTAATTGGAGAATCTGTTTCTGTGGAAATGGCACTCACAATGGAAATGGCTTGCTTCCGTCTCCAGTCTCCCGAGAGAGCTGCTGAACAGATCCTTAAAGACTTGATTGCTAATGACACGTAAGCCTGGATTTTGAGCTGCATGTGCATACAAAGATTGATTTGCTGATTTCCTTTGCAGCATTGAACTGATTAAATGCATTTACAGATCTCTCTTTGAGGGCATTTATTTTGATCATGACCACCAATGGCTTAATTATGCTGTGTTTGGACTGTTGTAATATATTCTGAGCATTCAGAAATTTGACGTTGACCGGAATGCCATGGAGCCTGTTGATCAGTCTGATTATAAAAGTCATGCAATACCACTCTTCCAACAATTCTTTAGCCACTGGCCTTTTTTTCAGGGTGAACTCAAAATGTTGATTATGATCTACATATCTCTGCACAAATTGGAACTTTGCTGCTTGAAACATCTGTCCAAAATGAATCAAGACTTTTCGGAGATACCATCTTTTGGTTTGCTACACTTAGGGGTACATTTATGGGGAAGCCAAAGAAGCGATCTTGAAGGCTATTCCTAGAATTGTTTAAGGCATGTCAGGCTTAGTATTTTATTTTATTTTTCTCTAAAACAAGTTCGCTATTTAAACAAAGTACTGTTTTTATATTTATTTGAATCCTGTTGTATTTTTAGTTATAGTTTGAAAGTTTATTTTGCACTTAAAGAAATCTTGAATGCTCTTTTTTCATGACAGTGCAGGATGTAATAATTCTCTCAAGGAATAATAATTATTATTAAATTTATATATTTTCTGATTTCCATCAATCCTGGGGGACGAAGGCAGTTTTTGAATAGTCAGAGGCATTAGCTGAACTTCCTGATTTTTTAGAGTGGCATAGTAATATAACAATGCATTCTAAGCATGTGGTTGAAAAATGACAACCTTTTTTCTTTGAAGTTTCTAGTTGAGTGTGTCATGGGAAATATAAAAGAAAGTTGAATATGTGGTAAAATAATAAGAGAATGAATAGGTAATGAATGAATGTAATTGAATGCAAAAGTGAGTGACCAATGTATTGAGGTTGATTAGGAATTAATGAACACCAACCACAAAACAAATCTATGAAACGTATGGAAAAAGAAAGAATGGCTTGAGAAAAGTGGGAAGAGAACATTCTAATTGAATGGGATTAATAAATTCTCAAAGAAAAAGAAGCAATAAGTTTACAATTGAAAAGAAATATATTAATTGGTATATGGATGTAGTGGAATGATGTTTGCAAAGACAGAAAAGTATGAGGGGAGATAATAAATAACATTTCCCTTCTTGCCTTTAATTTCTGTGACTTATTATTTCTTACTCTTTCCACACTTTTGTTATGTTGCTTGTATTGAAAGGGAATACTATAATTGACATGTATTTAAACTTTTATCATGTTTAAGGATAGGAATGGCAAGAAACCCTGAGAAGCAAACTATTCTGTTCTACCATTAAATCTTGCTGAAATTCACCAAGTGACTTGAAATTGCATAGAGAAATTTCAGCTATTTTGCTGCTGAATTTCAGTGCCATGAGTGAGGCTCTTGGAAGCTGTAATAGGTATCCTGTGGGGGGATGAGTAGTAAAGTTTATGCCTTCATTACAAATAGCCATTCGTCATTATGCCTATTTACATCTTCCCAACATCTTATCCAGGCAGTTTTATTCCTTTTCATGAAGAAAAAGGATTACATGATGAATTATTACAGAAATTCCTGTCACAAACCTGCTACTGTACCTTTGGTTCACTTTCAATTACTGGTTATTTTCTAATTGTGAAGCCAGACTGGAAAGAAGGAATGTATATTTCAGAATATACAACTAATGAAATGACATCTTATTGGGCTTTGTTCCCTTCAGAAAGCAGAGGTAGCTAAGCTCTTGTAGCTCTTGCTGCAAAAAGCAATCTTCCAGTTTTAAGGTTTCACTTCGGTAGGCCTTAATCAGTTCTTGCCAAAGAACTGAAAGATTTGAGTTTTGCTTTGAAAAAAAGTTTGGAAGTTTGCCTTAGGCTCACCTGTTTGATCAGACAGTTGAATCACTAGGTTTCTACGAGAATAGCCTGTGTTAAAACCTTGTATTAAATCTCTAGACTCCCTCAAGTAAGAAATCTGCCGCATAGATTCACAATTGAACTATAGGCGTGTTGATTATATTTTTTTGAAAAACTAAAGGACAAATCTGAAAAGAGGGCAAATTTGGAAATGGAATAGGTTCATAAGGATAAAAATTGTTTTACGTTTATAACTGCTTTACAAAGGAAAATTCAAGAGCAAAACCAAGAAAATAAATAAATAAATCTGAAGGGAACATGCTCCCTGTAACTATAGGTCCTGTGTGAAATTAATAATCTGCATTTGACAAACAGTACATGTGTTGACAATTACTACAGAAGTAATTAGTTTCAGAATAATGTGTTAAGCAAATATCAACCTATGCGATATCAACTTAAGAATCATTGAGAGGTAGTAATATGCCACAAGATTACTTCGTTTTCATAATCTATAATCTCAATAACCTCTCAATTCAGCCTAATTAAATTTTATTTATTTTTTGCAGAGAAAATATGATGGAAGATATTCACAGCAAACTACAAGAAATAAAAAATCCAGTTAATGCTATTGGGATGCTTATCCGGGAAATGGACTATGAAACAGATGTTGAGATGGATAGAGGATTCAGTCCTGGTGAGCGGAGAACAACATTATCCTCTCCTTCCCACCGCAACATTCTGATTAAGTAGAAGCAACCTAAGTTAATACATATTTTTTGCTTCTTTCTACAGTTCAGCCCATAAATGTGCGCATGCATCTGTCACAACTTTATGGTAGTAGCACAACAGTAAATATGGTATGTCGATGTGTGTACAAGATGTCCATGACACGCTTTTTAATTTGCCGGGACCTGTTGATTTTACAGCAGCTCTTACTACGGCTTGGAGATGCTGTGAGTATATCCTCAAACAATCCTTCTGAATCATAAAACACCCTATTTATAAAAAAACATTAGGGGCATATCTTATAATAGAGGGCAAGAAATAGATCAGTAATGGAAAAGTTACCATTTTGCTGGCTCAACATTGTCATTTTGTAAATAAGGACCATAACATGCAGGAAGCTGCTAATAAATTGCTGTGTGGTGACCCTGGCATTGAACTTATTTCCACATTTATGTGTGATCACTGTCTCATTCTCAATGTTACCAAATTAACTACAGTTTAATGTTTATTGACTGTTTCAGATACTTTTGGGAGGAGATCAGCTATTCCACACTCAACAGAACTTACTACATCGTACATCTATTTTGTTACTATCTTATTATGTGATAAGGTGGGCAAGTCAGCGATTGGCATCAGATGTTCCTGTTGATGAACTGTAAGTGTTTGATGTTTAGTGTATAAATATATAGGTATATAACAAAGTCTATAAAAGTGTCTATAAGCATATTTATTTTCCTTTGTATATAAAATAGGCATTTTTTTTGCATTGCAAGCAATTTATCAAAAGTCTGTTTATCACCTATCAGTTTCCTTTTACTGCTGCTGTTCTCTTCATAATTTCCTTACTATATCATCCATCCATCTACCTATCTTTTTCGTTTTCTTAGGGATTATCTTAGTCAAACCAACAATTTAAAATTAGATTTCCATGGGATTTTGTGAGGGGTTGATTTTGTGAGGAGATAATGGTCTGTTATTTAAACAGTGTAAAGATGAATTATGTTATGTCATTTTCATGTATTTCAGTATATAAAATTCTCAAATTGATAAGTATGAAGGTCCATTCATATTTGAAACTGTAAGACTTAATAAAGTCTTCATCGTATTATTTTTCCAATGATGGATTGTTATTTTAAAAATAGGAAAAACAAATTTGATGATATCCAAGAAAGTATTTAATATTCTTGTAGAAGGTATTAAGCTTCTATTTTTAAACATTGATAGAGTTTTGTCTTCCTGTTAACCTATTTTGTTAAGGTAATTATTTTAAGATTTCTTTATCCTAGTTACAGTTACAATGTAGAGTCAGAATTGTATAAGTATGTTAAATGAAAGTAATTGATCTTTTTGTAGGGAATCAAACCTACAGCATCTTTCGTTATTAAAGCTAACAGATTCCACGACAATAACACCATTGAAGCTGGGTAAGAAATGCTTATAGCTATATCTATCTATCTATCTATCTATCTATCTATCTATCTATCTATCTATCTATCTATCTATCTATCTATCTATCTATCTACCTACCCACCTACCTACCTACCTACCTACCTACCTACCTACCTACCTACCTACCTATTTTATTTGTCAATTATATATAAGATTACAGAAAAACTCAGAGGACTGATTTCCAATAGAGGACTGGTTCGGGGACGTGGCCAGGTGGCTGTCGCTGCTAGTTCAGCAAGCGAGGGCAAATTTCCGCCACCGGTTCTGGGGAACTGGTATGAACTGGCAGCAAACCACCACTGGTGTGGGGTCTCTAACAATGCTTTGCGCTCTAAGCAAATTATACTTATGTGCAGTATCCTGAGTCACAGGAAGCGAGCTTCCTATAATCTTCTTGACTGTCCTTACCACTCTCTGTATGGACTTTCTGTCTGAGGCACTGCAGCCACCAAACCAAACATTGATGCAGTTTGTTAAAATGCTCTCATTCAAGCCTCTGTAAAAAGTGGCCAGGACAGAAGCAGAAAAATGTGCTCTCCTCATCTGACACAGAGAATGTAGATGCTTCACTAAGGATGACATCTGTTGAGACTAATTCAGATTGTTAGTTATCTTCACCCCCAGATACATAATACTATTGAACACCCCTACAGCTGCATCATTGTTACTGAGTGGAGTATGACCATGGCAGCTCTTTCTAAAATATACGATGATCTCCTTTATTTTATTAACATTTAGAACCAGGTTACTTTAATTGCATCAGTCCACCAGAGCCTTCACGTCTTTCACATAGGTATCTTCATTGTCATCCCAGATAAGAACCACCACTGTCATGTCATCTACATACTTCACAATATGGTTTTTGCAGATTTGGCACAGAAATTTTGGGTAATCAGAGTGAACAGTAGCAGACTCAAGACACAACCCTGTGGGGAAACTGTATTCAAGGAGATGGAGTTTCTTCCAACTCACACAAACTGGGACCTATCAATAAGGAAATCCAATTACATAAAAGGGTATTAAAAACTAACAACTCCAGTTTGTTCAACAAATGCTGAGGAATTATTGCATTGAACGCCAAACTACAATAAAAAAACAGCATTCCCACATGAGTATTCTCCTTCTCCAGGTGGGCCAAGCTGGAGGGTGCATCATAGCAATAGTAATAGCACTTGGACTTATATATCATTTGATAGTGCTTTACAGCCCTCTCTAAGATGTTTACAGAGTCAATATATTGCCTCCAAAAATCTAAGTTTACTAAATTTACTGACTTTGGAAGGGTGGAAGGCAGAGTCAACTTGAGACAGTTAGGATTGAAGTGCTGGCAGTTGGCCAAGTTATCTTTCTTAAGGGGGAAAATATAGAGAAATGTTATAAATATCTTGATTTAACATAAACTGATTTCTTTTTCAGACATGGATGATTGCATAAAGTGCCCAGATGATCATTATCCAAATGAAGACCATGATTCATGCATTCCCAAACCTATCAGTTACCTGTCTTACGAAGATAATTTGGGGACAAGCTTGACCACAGTGGCTCTTGTGTTTGCCTTTACTACAATTTACATTCTAGGAATCTTCCTGAAGTACCACAACACTCCCA
>JANHFT010002315.1:114785-127586 GCA_032467955.1 Pseudoxenodon macrops
CTATCTATCTATCTATCTATCTATCTATCTATCTATCTATCTATCTATCTATCTATCTATCTATCTATCTATTTAATTTCAAATACTAACATTAATATTAAAAGATTTTTACAGTTGATCAATAATGTTATTAGATTGCTTAATCAGATACATTAAGAAATCACAAAATATTGCTCAGCTGTTAAAACTGATGATACTCCTTGTATGTCTTGTGTTTTCATAGCATCCTCCTCTTTCTGGTGTGTTTGCAATTGCCCGCCTTCACTTCCCTGACATTTCTGTGCTCATGCTAACCAATGCACCCACTTGTGTGCCTGTGCACACGCTACAGCGCCTCCTGTTTCCTGGCCTCACCCAGCTTGTGCATGGCCTGTGCTGGACTTCCCAAGGCATTCCCTGGCTTCTCCCACCCCACTTGCGACATCCCCCACAATCCTTGCCTGGGACTTACACGGCTTTCTGCTTAATGATTCACATGTCTTAAGGTTATGATGATAACTGGGATGGCTGGGATTGTCATTGTTGCAGTTATGTGATGTTACGCGTAGCAACAACAGGTTCCAATTGCTCTCATAACTGAAGGACTATCTGTATCTTAAAACAGAATTTCCCACATGTTGGGGACCCCTATCTTAAAATAAAAATCCTCCCCACAACAAAAATAAAAATTAGAATGGAAAAATAAGTTAAATTGGAAGACTCTTTGGCGACTAATAATCTGAATTATTGCTCTGTATTGATTTTTACAATATATTAAAATATTATTTTCTAGTGTCAAGCCCTCAAACAATTGTGGAGCTCTTCTTTCAGGAAGGAGCCCGGAAACACATAATATCTCAGCTCTTCCAGTCTAATGCAGCCTTGGATGAAACATGTTTGAGTTGGCCTCAAATGTTTTCTGCAATTTCCAGTTATCTACTTCAGTTTTTGTATCCTTTCAACATATCCCTGACTTGAATAATTGATCATGGCTATGCTTTAAAAAAAAATGAACTAGTGTACTAGACATTGTTTTACACACATCTACATATAAACAAACAAACCTATTTCAAGTTGCTTGAACTTGAAAAACATCTTTTGTAGAGATAGTAATGAATTCAGCTAGGAGCCAGCCAGAAATAGATTAATTAGAATCAGCTATCAGTTGTTTTCCCCAGAAGAGAATGAGATATAGTTGATCAAGATTGGCTAGTTGTTAACTTCCTAGTTTCTGTTGCATGTTTTTTCTCTTTCCTTTTTGCATTTTAAATAGTACTATTTCATTATTAATATTTTTATTCATTTTTTGAATGAAACAATACCAGAAATACGTATGCTTGCTCTGAATTTACATGTCATAAATTGAAGAAGCCTATATTCCTTATGCTGTTGTCAGGTGGCCAAGTAATCCTAACTTCCTCTTTCCAGAATGTTTAATGGGGGCTTGTCAGTATGCTCAGTTGCAGGTGAGATCTCTTATGTGGAATACCTTTCGAGTATTTTTTAAACAAAACATAAGCAACTTAACTGATGTAATTGGTTATTAATAAAATGCTGGGGTAGATATAATCACTGAAAACTTTCTTCTCTTCCTTTCAGCTGATACCAGTTGTATTTTGCTTGCTGAAACTTGAATTTCAGAATGCATGACCCAATTTAGTTAGTTGGTAGCACTGGTAGCACACATGTTTAATTGTATTTTAGTGAGAGATAATTATTTAAATCCAATGAAAAGTAAGATTAACCTTTCTCTTGTCTAATTGCTTTATTTGTATATCAGGAATATATTCGTTTGCTGGATCCCTGGTGTCATGTGAATGTGGGATCATGCCGCTTCATGATGGGACATTGCTACCTTGTTACAGGAGAAGAACACAAGGTAAATTTATGTTTAAAAATGTTCTTTAAAAAAAACAACCTAAGTTGCTAAGTAATGTATTCGGTTTGTAATTAATCATCACATCAAGAAAAGATTCTAAGATATTTTTGAAGATTTTGATAAATGTAGATCGATCTAAATAATCCAAAAAAGAAAAGGATTGACTGCATAACTATCAAACTCCTCACCATCTACATATCATAATTCTATACCACAACTATCCTAAAGAGAAGCTTTTTTTAAAAGCAAATTGGGACTATATTGGAATACAGAGGGTTGAAACACTATGTATATCTATGGTTTTGTGGACTGTGTTATACTCAGAAGTAACTTTCGGTAACTAACATATATGATTGACTAATTTTTACAGCTAATTTTGTAATAGTTGATACTACTTTTTATGGCTTCTGTTTTTCCTCCAGGCACTGGACTGTTTCTGTCAAGCTGCCTCAGAAGTTGGAAAAGAAGAATTTTTAGACAGACTAATTAGATCTGAAGAGGTAGAAATGGCTTCTACACCACAGCTACAATACTACGATAAGGTATCAGAAGAATCTCGTTTTTCCTTGCAATTGCAGCATGTCTTTACCATATAAACAAAGAGTGAAAGTAAATAGTAGCCGAATACTCCCTCCCTCCCTAGGTTTTGCGCCTCTTAGACACAATGGGTCTTCCTGAATTGATCATTCAGCTGGCTACTTTGGCAATCACTGAAGCAGCAGATGATTGGAGAAGTCAGGTAGGAGTCTGAAAGGCCTATTTGCCTCATACAGGATTTGTTTGTATCACCCAACTATTTTTTTTCAAGTGGTTCTGGGTCATCATAACTTCCATATTTATATTGCAGGCTACCCTGAGGACTTGCATTTTCAAGCATCATTTAGATTTAGGACACAATAGTCAAGCATATGAAGCTTTGACCCATAATCCAGATCCAAGCAGGTAATGAGATATATCTTCCAGTCATAGCTATGAATTATTTATGCATACTTTTTATAAGTTGGTAATAATAGCTGCTTATAAACCATAATGTTAAGGATGGAACCTGTAGGAGAGTTGTTGAATTTTCATTTTCTTTAGTTCTTACCGTGTTCCCAAGAAAATAAGACATCCCCTGATAATAAGCCCAGTCGAGCTTTTGAGCGCATGTATGAAAATAAGCCCCTTCCCCCAAAAAAATATTTAAACACGTGCGCAACTGGTTCCCACCATTTGGTTAGGTTAGGGAGACAGAGCTGGAAAGATGGCAAGAGGACCCCCGTCTTGCTCCACGCACCCCAAAAAATAAGACCTCCCAGAAAATAAGGCCAAGCACTTATTTCGGGGTTCAAAAAGACAAGACAGTGTCTTATTTTCAGGGAAACGGTATTATCAAAACAGCTGGTTCTGTTTTGTAGAAAAAGTGAAAGTTCGGTCATTAATGGAGAAACAAATTGGTGTTCAAAATTAGTCCATTTTTGCACTTCAAAATTTATCATGATTCATGTACAGCTGCACAAATTCCTCCTCTTGCCCCATTTTTAAGGGAAAGAGAATTATTTATTTAAAACGTGACTGTTTTATTCTGCTTTGATTGATGTTTTACATCTCTTTTTGTGAAAGAACTAGCTGTGTGTAAATGAAAATGCTTAAATAGAAGGCGCTTTTGTAATCAGAATTGTACTTTGTGTGTGTGTGTGTAATGCAGGCTTCTTCATCTGCCTTTATTAGATCTCTGTTGCTTATAGAGAGGTTGGTTGTAAGATACATTTGTTTATGAACATTTGCTTCATCTCAATGCTTAAGGGGGAAAAAATCCTTTTCTTTTACAGGCAATTGGATTGTTTACGACAACTAGTAGTAGTTCTTTGTGAACGCTCCCAATTGCAGGATCTTGTGGAGTTTCCATATGTGAATCTTCATAATGAGGTATATTATCTATTCTCCTTAGTAGCAAGATAAAATTACACAAAATATTTGGTTATGTTTGATAAATATTATTTGTTTTACAGGTTGTGGGAATAATTGAATATCGTGCTAGGGCAGTAGATCTGATGACACATAATTACTATGAATTGCTATATGCTTTCCATATTTATCGTCATAATTATCGGAAAGGTATGAAAGATATATAGAAATGTTGCCTCATTTATTCATTTTTGTTACCTTTTGTTTAAAAGGTAATAACCTACCCAAAGGATAATCCTATTAAGTTATGTATTACCAAAACACAGTAGAACAAACAATAACCTTTAAAAATTGTCATGTTAAATTTATATCAGTCACTTATATTTCATGTGTATACTATATTTAATAATTGTTAGAGTGTTGATTCATGTGACATTTTTAGACACAGGTTTCCTAAATGCAGTTGTGTAGATCCTGTAGTTTAATTATAGGAAAGTATAGAACTTTAATGGTGCTGTTTGCCAGTAATAACAAACAGTGGGCTGATATTAAAAGATTTAAGACACCAGGCTAGAACCGGGAGACCGGGAGTTCTAGTCCCACCTTAGCCATGAAAACCAGCTGGATAGGTGACCTTGGGCCAGTCATTTTCTCTCAGCCCAACTCATCTCGCAGGGTTGTTGTTGTTGACACAATTGCAGGATAGAGTGTTTGCTGCAATATGCTGACTCTGTAAACCGCTTAGAGGGCTGTAAAAGCACTACGAAGCGGTATATAAGTCTTATTACTATTGCCTTCAGTTGTTTTACAAAAATAATGTAGGTGAAATATAAATTAAATAATTTTGCAGGTTTGTGGGATATTTTCTCTCTTCCCCCCCCCTTTTCTGTCATGTTTATATCAATTAGTTCTTTTGTATTAGAACTGGAGTTTGTGTTTGTCCTCTTAGAATTAGAAACTCCATTTTAAGGTGGTCCGCTCTTGCAGTTACAAATATCTTGTGTTTTAATTTCTGTTCTTTTAAGATGTGAAGGATTTAATTTGGGATACACTTTTTTCTCGTACAGTTTTCAAGGTGGTACTATTCTTTGTTGTTGCCATTTTCTTTTTCTGATCTGAAAATGATAAGATATCAGGAATCGGAGAGCTCTTGTTCTGATAGATGGGTCTGTTTCCTTCCTCAGCTGGAACAGTAATGTTTGAATATGGAATGCGCCTTGGCAGGGAAGTTCGCACTCTTCCTGGATTACAGAAACAAGCAAACTGTTACCTTGCTGCTATTAACTGCTTACGGCTGATTCGCCCTGAGTATGCATGGATAGTGCAACCAGCTTCTGGTGCTGTGGTAAGAAACTCATTTCAGGATTTAATTTCACTAATTTCTCTCTCTGAATGGGTTCTTGCTGCTGCGTACAAGCATATTTAAGGTTTCAGTAACCTTGGTTGCTACTGTTGACTCTCTATGCAGTGTTATTTCATAATAAATCTTAGTAACAGAAGCGTAATACACTGTCTACGAACACTGTTTCATTGGAAATAGACCAATAGGTGACCAATTTTAGAATAGTCAAGGTAATATTCCTTCAGACTAAGCAACTGTCTCTCACCAGATTGTCAGACATTCTACACATCCTCTCCATGATCGCTTTTCATTGTTACCTTCTGGGAAGAGGCTTCATGGTTTCTGAAGCAGAACAACTAGATTCTGTAATAGCTTTGCCCCATATAGTATCAATCGTGTATAAACTCTCAAAACTGTTTTTTCTGCTATGTATTTAAGATGGACTGTGATTAATATGTGTATATGTGTCTGGGTGCCATTTTTGTATAATTTGGATGCTTCTGCTGTTATTATTACTACTGGTATCCTTGGGTGGTGATATTATTTGGTGGATGGCATTTTTCTTTTGAGAGCAGTGCTTTGGAATTTCATTTTAATATGTGCCATTATGTAGTAGTACAAGACGATTTTAATGCTTAAGGCAGAAGATAAAAATAATTTTGCCTGTGATTGAGACACATTTCATTCATGGGATTACATTGTGATCAAAGTTAAATACTTTAGTGTAAATAACTACAGGTAATCCTTGACTTATGACCATTGGTCCCACAACCGTTCAAAATTATGACAGTGCTGAACGAATTGTGGTTACAAGTGATCTTGGAGTTACGGCCATCTCGGTATCCTTGTGGCCACATGATTGTGATCTGGATGCTGGGAAAACCGTTTGCTCTTACAACCAATTGACAATCATCCCACGATTATGTGATCAACATTTGCAATATTCCCTGCTGCCTTCCCCAGAAAATCAATCAGGAAACCAGCAGTGAAAACTGCAAGTTTTAGCATAAATATTCCCCATTGCACATCATCTCCAGCCCATCTATGCTCATGTTGCACCAGCCACTTGTGCACCCCTGTACACCCTCCCAAAGCAGCACTGTACCCCCACACATCTTCCCCAACCCACATGGCACTTCCTTTGCACCCCTGATCTATGCATTGTCTTTGCACCCTCCATGTATAGCATAGCACTTCTGGTACACCCCTACATGCCCTCTGTAACCCTCCCTACCTCTCAAGGATACCAGGGTACCTTTCAAGAATCACTGTGCATCCTCCCAAGCCCCTCACATTGACTACCTGTGCCCTCCTATGCACCCTCCACAACCTGCATGGCACCTTTCACCACCCACATGCATCCTCAATCTCTCTCCCAGCTGGTAGCAGCAACTTGCTAACAGGTCTGGACTTAGAACTTCCTGCCAGCTTCATCTTTGACTGGCAGGAAATTGCCTCACCAATGACAATGACATTGTCTCACTTAATGATAGCAACTGGAACTGCAGGGATTGCTGATGCCAAGCAATATAGTCAGGTATTGCATTACATCTGCATTGCTTAGCAACAAATTTCAGTCCCAATTCTAGTCATAAATCAAGGACTACCTATACAATCAAGTTACATGAAAATAGCAAATTCTGGGGCCAGAATAAATTAAAATAAGCAAACTTGCATATCTCTTGTGCACACTTTTTCTTCTTTCATGATCCAGGTTTCAGATAATTTGGAAATTTTAATTTAGGGGACTCAAAGAAGAATGTAGAATTGAGGATAAATTAGACAGCGGGCAGTGGCAAATAATGTAATTTGAGGGAATATGGTATGCAAACTTTGGTGTGTGTGTGTGTAAAATATATACCATACTTGAAGCTATTGGGCAATTGCTGATGTATTTTCAAGGCTTTAGCCAGTCGTTAGTATGGCATGAAAACTATTGACTTTGTAGCTAAAAGGAACCTGAGTGCAATGGATAGGAAGTCTTAGTTCACTGAGTATAAGGTTATGCAATGAAGCATATGAAATAATGGAAGAAATAAACTATTTTCATTATGTATACTGAATATGCTATAGAGATTGAATGCTTATTCTGTTTGATTCTAGTATGAACGTCCAGGAGCATCCCCAAAAAGAAATCACGATGGAGAATGTGCTGCTCCTCCAAGTAAGTGATATGCTAATTTTATTATGAGTAATTACAAATTTGTTTTTCCAAGCTAGCTAGGTTATGTAACTTTTGTATGTGGGTCTGGGTTACATGGGTTACATACTGTACCATACAATATTGATTTAGAAGCTTACATTTCCTTGACCTGTTGTAGGAGAAGAACAGGCAGAAGCTTTGGAAATTTTAAGAACTGGTCAATGAAACTGAAGAGGTTTGGGATTTCAGGTTAAGAGTTTCCTGTGTTTTTCAGTGTTATTATTTATGGATAATGGAAAAAAGAGAAAGATATGCTAGTCGCAGCCTTTTTTTCCTCTTTTTTTTTGGCAACAAGAATAAAAAGATGGTGTGAACAACGTAACTTGTCAAATCAAAAGCTTTTTCCTAAACTCTTTAGAAACAAATTAATGAAATCGTGATTTGAATACTGAATTATATTATTCATGGTCTAAATTATTTTAAATGTATTATAATGAAGTATTAAATATTTGACACAGCGGGCAGTCACATTGAAATCTTGGAACTACAGGACTTAGAAAAAGAATGTATGTTGGCTCACATACGGTTAACTTTGGCACAACATGACCCAACATCAGCTGCTATTACAGGTAACATTGGAATACATATATTAATAGCCCTCTAGCAATTAAACAGTTTACTTTACAGTATTAGATGTTAGTAGCTTGGCAAAAATCCTATTGAAACCTCCTTTTATTGAATCTCTGGATAGCTAGTGTAAAATTATCATCTTTGTGACTCACACAACCTTATGGTGTTGCTATGTATGCAACATAGCATTTTATTAAATGAATATCTGGCTCTTATATGCAGTGTGGGTGTATGGTGTATTTAATTTTGTATCTGTAAGAGTTCAAATTTACAATAATTTCAATTCCGAAACCATGCTATTAGAATTTATAGTTACATGTTGACACATACCACATTTGTTAATCGGCAGATTTACTATCTTCCCAGGAAACTCATCCCCCAAGGAGTTAGTTGCCCTATTGGTGCAGGCTGGTCTCTTCGACACAGCTATTACTCTCTGCCAGACTTACAAGCTTTCCTTAAGACCTGTGTTTGAGGGTCTTAGTTTCAAGTACGTGACAAATTATTGGGGTTCTTTATGGAGTATGAATGCTGCAATATGTTGAATATTTCTTAATTTTAAATGTTTTGTAAATTTAAAAGAGTTCCCTTTTTTTTTAGTTGTAAACCAACATTATAAATTTCCTTTGCCTGTAAATTTGAGCCCTGCCAAGGGCTGGAAAGGAAGGAGATTGTGAAATGGAGGAAGAGAATACTAAATTGCAATATGATTTGTTTGGTTAGTTGATGTAGTGTATCTAGTGTGAATTCAATGGGTACACTTTATATCCATAGTTGTGGTCATTGTCATTTGAAAGGTTTATGGAAATCCAGAAGGATTCATTACTGGGATCATTATTTTTGCATCATGCTGACAATGGCATGGAATGGGTCTGGTTTTTTTTTCTTCCTTTGGAGACCATTTGTGTCTATGAAAACTTGAATGTATGATGATGAGATAAGATGAATTCAATTTATTAATATTGGTAGATTTGATATTTACAGTCATTTTAAGGAAGAAGAAAATGCATTTTGCTTTTTGCCTAAGAGTAGGGGTGGGAAGAATTTAATGGACAGATAAATCGATTCAATCATTTGAGAAACTCATATCTCATCAGTCATCAAAATAATAGATGAAAATTATATAAAATAGGTAGCCCTCCTACTGATGAAACCAATATTAAGTTCAGATTTGAGCATTAGAAAAAGTAGAATCCCTTAAGACAACTGGACTTGGATTTTGTTCTGTTTCTCAGAATAATCATCTTCATAACATGGAATGATCTAGATTTCTGTTCCTTTGCCAAAAAAAATTCAACAGTTTTTAAAATATTAGTTTTATATACTGTGCTTAATTTTATATGCTCTAGGTGTATTAAACTTCAGTTTGGAGGGGAAACAGTTTTGGCAGAGGCATGGGATTGGCTTGCTGCAAATCAGTTGTCATCAGTCATTACAACCAAGAAGAACAGGTAAAGTGTATTTAAATGGTGATCTCATAAATTTGCATTTAAGTAACATTCTTACTAATAAAATATTGTTCCATTTAAGATTGTCCCATATCATCCATAACCGAACAAATTTTGTGAAACACTTTTGAGGAATGATTTATTCATTTATTTTACCAAATGTCTATACTGCTTATCCCATTTGCATGTGTCGGGAGTCTGGACGGTTTACAGATAAAAGAATAAAATGATATAAAAGTTGTAGTTAAATACAAGTTAAAAACCATCTTAAAACAAAATTAAAAGGAGCAATTGCAAAGTTAAAAGGCAGAGGGAGCACATTCATACCACTTTTTTTATTCTTTAAATCTTGTAACATTAAGTGCAAACCTTAATAAAATTTGTTGTTGCGATCCTTCATTGCCAACATTTATGTAAAAAGCTGAACAAATGATTTAGGGAAAAGATTGTTCATTCTAACAGAAATAGATAACTAGAAAAGAAGGAAAGAAATAATAGCAGAAGAGCAAATCTTTTAAATTAACTGGAGATGTTGTACAGGACTTACCAAGATAGCCAAGTCAGGTTACATGAATTTAGAACAAATCCAGTTTAAATGGCACCAATAGTAATATCTGCTATGTAATGCAAAACAAAAAAGAGCATAGGAATACATTGGGGTTGGCAAAAAGTAAATTTAGGGTTTGCCTTCCACCTATTATGACAAAAATGGCAGATAGCAGGAAAAGTTCTCATTGGAACTGGTGCATGTTGGGTAGACAACAGGCTTGTTTCCCTCTGTTCTTGCAACTATCCAGTCTTTAGACCTGTATGATTCTGTGACTAATATTTAAAAATAGTTGGCCCTTATAACCGAATCATAACTGTTAAAGAGCATTTACAAAAATGTTAATCACTTACAAAGACAAAAAAATCCACATCAAAGTTGCATTTAGTAACTTAAAAGTAAGCAAAGCAGTATGTGTTAAATTCTAGAAAAGTACAGAAATTGTGTTAATTTGGAAACATATCATGATACCCAAAAACTTTGAGGGAAAGTGTATGTACACAGCCACAAACGTGCATATTTAGGGGAAAAAGGAGAAATAGCATTGATAATATAATAAATATGTTCCAATTGTTTATTGCAGTGCAACAGATGAAGCTTGGCGTCTCTTAGCCTCCTACCTGGACAAGTATAAGTCAGAGAATAGTCCATACCACCGTTGTGTAATCAATAAATTGCTGTCTCATGGTGTTCCCTTACCTAACTGGCTTATCAACAGCTACAAAGTAAATAATTTCAGTTTGTAGAAAATTTGGGCTAGAGCAGGGGTGTCAAACTTGATTTCATTGAGGGCCACATCAGAGTTGTGTTTGACCTTGGGGGGATGGGGTGGTCATGGCCAGTTCAATATCACTCATGTCAGGGCACCTGTAGTGGCCCAAGCTCTCTGCCAGCGAAAACAGACTCCCAAACTTTGTTTTCAGCTACGACGGCCTCCTGTAACACTCTGCCAGCAAAAACGGAGCTTGGGAAGGCTGCCTGCGACCCTCCTGAGCTCCATTTTCGCTTGCAGAGGCACCGTTTGGCCCAGATCTAAGCATCCCGCAGGCCGGATCCGGCCCCCGGGCCTTGAGTTTGACACCCCTGGACTAGAGGATTCTAGTTAGAAATTAAAAAAACTTGACAAAAATTAGTAACATATTATGATATATTGGAAAAATTAGTAACAGAAAATATGATATATTTGAAAGTAAATTACAGGTAACAGCATTGAAAAAGTGTCTTATGACTGTTTTTTATACTTATGACCACTGCAGCATACCATAGTCATTTGATCAGAATTTGGATGCTTGGCAACTGTGATGGTTGCAGTGCCATGTGATAATCTTTTGCGACCTTTTGACAAGCAAAGTCAATGGGGAAGCCAGATTCACTTAGCAGCTATGTTGCTAAATTAACTGCAGTGATTCACTTAATAACCATGGCAAAAAATATTGCAAAATGGGGCAGAATTCAAATGTTTTACTTAGCAAGAGAAATTTTGGGCTCAATTGTGGTCGTAAATTGAGAACTACCTCTATATATATTTCAGGTAATAAACTGATCAGGGACTGTTTTTTCCAGCTAGTATAATCTATTATTTAAATCTGAGCTATCTTACTGTAGAAATGCAAGAAGAACACCAGTTTATGATTATATTTTCAGAAATACAAGGAGAAATAATAACTTTTGATTTCATATTGGTAAATTAGACAAATGCGGATTCAATTCTCATTGGAAGAATTAGGCAAAGTCATTTTAACCAGAATTGCCAACGGTTATCCAAGAATGATCTTTTCCTACAAGTATTCTTTCACCTATTTAGGATCAGCTTGTCTACAGAGATTAGTAATTTTTATATTCTCTGGATTTACTTTTTAGTTTCTTAGTCTGCTACTCAGATTAAATGCTTCAGGATTTTAATTGTTCAGCAATTAGATTAAGAAGAGAAATGGGCACCCCAGCTTTCAATTCTTGAATGACCTTTCCTAGCCATCCCAAGACCATCATCAGACAGAATGAGAAACGTAACAGTGTAGAGCTTCTTAAATTCATATTGGTCAGTGGCCCAGAAAAATATCATTTGTATCAATAGCTATTCGGAGATATGATAAAAATAACACAGACAGATTCCTCATAGCTTGTAGTGTAGGTGATTCATCCAAATGAAGAAAGCTAATTCCATCACAGTAAGTTTTTTTTTAATTCCAGCATTTGTTAAATCAAATAATTTGCAGATTTTTAAGATGGTGAAAATAGGAAGAAATATGCAAATCTCTGAAGAAAAGAATGAGAGGAAGATAGGCGATTGGGGTGGGTGAGCAGGTTAGATGTGTCACACTCAAAGTCATGGATTTTTGTGGCAGCAGCCAAATAGGAAAGGCATTGGGAAGATCAGGGTGGTATGGAACACATTAGAGCTGCTAATGTCATTGGCTTTTTGTCTATTCTATCCCATCAGTATCTTTACCAGAACACACTTGTTCTGGTTCAAACTACATGGAATTGTCTAGTTCCTTTTGCAGATCCTTATGTAAGGAGGGTATTGTTTTAACTTAAAGCTACCAATGGTAGTTGATGTCTGGTGATTTCCACTTGTTCCTCTACAGAAGGTAGATGCTGCTGAACTTCTCCGACTCTATTTGAATTATGATCTCCTAGAAGAAGCTGTGGATTTGGTGTTGGAGTATGTGGATGCCTTACTTGGGAAAGGACACGATTACTTTGGGATTGAGGTACATGGGGATATATCTTGTCATTCCTTCCCTTTAAACGGAATAAAATGATTAAATATAATTAAATATTCCATAACGAAAGCATCTTATTGCAGTAGAGCCTTTAAAAATTTGTATCTGCCTATTTGTTGGAATATGGCTGAATTAAAGTATAAATGACAGATAGGATAGGAACTATTATAAAATATGGGACAAATGGTATAACTGGTTGGAACATAAAACAAAATCAATA
>JANHFT010002315.1:132132-143799 GCA_032467955.1 Pseudoxenodon macrops
CCGATAGCAGAGGGTTCTTGAGCCCCCCCGCCCCCCCGGCCATCGTTTCAGCCCAGAAGGCTTTGCACATGTGCAGACGGTGGCGCATGCGAGCACACATTTCCAAGCCAGTAGGGAAGGTAATTACATTTTTACACCTGGTGTAGAAGATCAAAAAAATTCACAGTTGTACTTTACAAGAAAAGAGAGAAAGTATCTAAGGCATTTCGTATAATGATTGAACATTTCCTCTTCTAGATTGACATTAAACGAATGTGCTTAAAATATGTTTTGTTCTACTTTTTCAAGGAAATAGATGCAATTACTGCTCCTTCCCAACCTCATGAGGCCACTGTGCCAACTACGGCTCCACCGCCAACTCCTCCACGGCCAGAACCCAAGGAGTCTGCTACCAGTCAGGTTTTGGTAACTGCAAATGGAACAGACCAAGTAGCTGCATGGCAATATGACACTCAGTGCTCATTGGCAGGAGGTGAGCTCATTATAGCTAGTTTATTCATAGATGATAATATTGGGAGGATCACTTAAGCCATTAGATCTATCTCATTCTGGCTATTAATCTTGTCTACTGCACTTTTGGACTATAAAGCAGTCTTGGGCTTTATTGTGTGTATTACTTGAAGAATACTACCAATCTCTTGTCAACTCAGATCACTTTTTCTAAGAACATAATATATTCAAGTCTCTCTACCTTGCCTTGTAAGATTTAGTTACCAATCTCCCTAATAAACACTGCTGTTCTCTGTATACTTTGTATACTGTATCAATTTGTCTGAATAGCACTTAGTACATATATACAGCTTCACAGTGCTTTACAGCCCTCTCTAAGTGGTTTACAAGAGTCAGCATATTGCCCCCAAACAATCTGGGCCCTCATTTCCGTCCCAGGATGGAAGGCTGAGTCAATCTTGAGCCTGCTGAGATTTGAACTGTCAAATTGCAGTCAGCTGGCAGTCAGCAGAAGTAACCTGCAGTAGTGCACTCATGAATCCTTTAAAAGTATGCTCATTGCTGGACCCAATACTTGAGGTGGGATCCAATTAATTTACTTTCCATGAGTTGTAACTGTAATTCTATTGATTCAGCCTTTTAGCAGCGGTGTTCACTTGCATATTCAGCTTGTGATCAGCTATAATTTCAAGATCATTTTCACATCTATTATTGCCAAACCAGATATCCCCTCCATCCTTTACTTGTTACTTTGCTTTATTTTTCCTAAAAGCAGAACTTACCGTAGGTTTTTTTTTTTAATTCAATTCCCAATCTATTTTTCTTATGTATTGTTTTGGATTTTTTTTCTGTCTTCTGGATTATTAATCAACCCATCTCTTCATCCAAGTCAAAGATTATTCAGATTAAATCTGCTAGTATATAAAGCTTAACACCTCAAAAATGAAGATCATGGTCATTAGCAAACAACCCATTAATTTACCACTGATAAATTCGGAAGGAAAACCACTAGAAAAAGTTGAAAGGATCACGTATCTCAGTTTCAATTTACATGAAAGCTGGGACATGATCAGTGAAGTAAAGACGAGGATACAGAAAGCTCAAACAGCATTCTTCAAAATGAGAAATGTCTTCTGCAGTCACGACATAAGCCTAAGACTGAAAATCAGGCTTGTCAGATGTTACATCTTTTCTATCCTGCTCTACGGAGTATAGAGTTGGTCTGACAGAAAACCACTTGAAGAAACTGAAATGTGGATTTACAGATGGCTGTTACCTATAAGCTGGGTTAACAAAATCGCAAATGAGGAGGTGATAAGCCGCCTGGGAAAGCAAAGGGAAATCATCAAAGCCATTAAAAAGAAAAAATTAGAATATTTTGAACATATGATGAAAAATACAGCATCCTTCACTTAATACTCCAGGGAAAGATTGAAGGCAAATGAAGTCCAGGCAGAAAAAGAAAATCATGGCTTAAAAACCTAAGGGACTGGTTTGGACAAAACTGAGCAGCACTTTTTCAGGCGGCTGTTGACAAAAATAGGATTGTCAACATGATCGCCACTGTCCGATGATGGATATGGCACAAGAAGTATATAAAGACTGATTTGTTCTCTTTAACTAAGAAGACCGTACTTGGTATTTTTATATGAGGCTAAAGAGTTTTATGAGATTGGCTTTGAAATTGAAATATTAAAAGCAATTTATGAATTTTGTCTTGTTTAACAATTTGGGATATACTCAAGAGGCAGGGGAGTGGGGGAGATAGGGAACAAATGCAATTGCAATCCCTGTTCAATGTACGTGTACTTATTTGCTGATTAATAAAGAAGGACAAAGTTGCTCGTTAATATTTGGGTGTTTGGTTTTTCCCACAGTGGGAGTAGAAATGGGAGACTGGCAGGAAGTTTGGGATGAAAACACAGGTTGCTATTATTACTGGAACATTCAAACAAATGAAGTTACTTGGGAACTACCTCAGTATCTTGCAACACAAGTCCAGAGTCTCCAACATTACCAACACAGGTAAAATTAAAGATGTGAATAATTCCAGAAGTTAAATTGGATGTGTTTGTTTAAGCTAAACCTTTATTAAAACTGATCTTTTGTTAGTTCTGCAACAGAGGCTGATGAAAGCTACCAGGTGGCTGCAGATACCAGTTCTCAGGGGAAAGGTGGAAGTGGTACTAGTAGTACCATTGCTGTTCCTGCTGCTGGTAGTATTGGACGTAGGACAATTCTTTCAAAACGTGAGCTGAGAAAGGTCAGTTACAATTTGAATGAAACATTTCCATAAAAAGTGCCTGCTGTTTTATTGTTCTTTATTGTTTATTTTATATACAAGATTGTATATACCTTTGATTTCTTTTTTCAGATCTAGAATGGATAGTTCCCACTTTGGAGTACTTAATAGTGTAGAAAATCAACTTATATAAATTAGGTTGCTAAGAGTTCATAGCTAAATTTTATGTATCAGGCTTCTCAAAATCTGTGATGCCATGACCCAAAAATGTTAAAATGAATTTCTGTGACACCCCACCCCAGCAGAAATGATTTCATTGGGATAAGAGTTAAGCAATAAATACATGAGTATATATTTCCATGAAACTCTGATAGAACTTTACAACCATTAAAAAATAATAATTTGGGAATCCTCCCCAATATTCATTTTAACTGGAGGGTTGAGCTACTTACTTTTGCATCATTTCTGAAATCTGGTTTTAATTTTGAAGCAGCCACTTTCATTCATTAAAATTGGGGGGAACTAAAAGATTTCATCTTAAATCAACTTCTCTTAAACTGTTCTTTAAGTGATGCAACGTGCAAAGGTTTGGTAGGCTGCAACTTGGTTTTGGCACTTTCCAATGCAGACCTACTGAAATAATAGTCATTAACTTAATATATTAAAACATTTTAAAGAAACTGTGGGTGGAGCTGGGATTCTTAGGTTGCTTTGTATTCTACATTTTTTAAATTAAACTGGTGAACTTCTTTAGAAAGGTCCTCTAAAAATCCTGTCCATTTTCCATTTTTGAGACACCCCCCCCCCTAGAATTGCAACCCAGATTTTGAGAAATGTTGGTATATAGATACAACAAGGACTTCGTAATTCACGCTCAGTCCCGAAGTCTTCTTTCCTAGGCCTAAGACTTTTTAAATACTAATTAAAGTATTTATTTATTTAATTAGATGTTTAATCCATCTTTACTGTTTTTATAAATAACTCAAGGCAGCAAACATACATAATGTTCCTCCCTCCTATTTTCCTCACAAACACCATCCTGTGAAATGAATTGGGTTGAGAGACTGACCAAGGTTACCCGGTCGACTTTCATGCTTAAAGTGGGATTAGAATTAGAAATTCTGAGCTGGTATTTCTGTGTTTTGTGCATTGTTCATCTACTGACTGTACATTTCAAGCTTTGAATGAATACGGTAAAAAGAACACAACCCAATATAGAAATTCAGAAGGGCTATATACGGTAGTTAATTATTAAATTTATATGCCACCCATCTCACTGTCCAAAGTGACTGGAGAGTGTCTAGAGAGCAGCATGTCAGAGCTAAATAGTGCAAATGTGGTTTGTGATCTTTTTTCTGAAATACTTGATTGGCTCTTTATTGTCAAGTATTCTAGTAGTTCTTAGAATATGATTTTTAATGTTTTGTCTGGCATAGTTGAAGAAGTTAACATTTTGAGGGGAAAATCTCCTTCACTTCACAGGAGGTGAATGAAGGCATTCAGGCACTTTCAAGCAGTGAAGAAGAGAAAAAGGGAGTGGCTGCATCTCTGCTGGCTCCTTTGCTTCCTGAGGTAGTAAAGGAGGAAGAGGAGCGCTGGAGGCGGAAGGTTATATGTAAAGAGGAGGTGGAGCCATTGATGGAAGAAGATGTGACGGCAGAACAAACAACAGCCATTTCTGATCAGCAGTTGGAAGGTGTCCATGATATTGGGGAAGACCCCTCTCAGGAAGACCTGTGTAGCGTGGTGCAATCAGGAGAAAGTGCAGAGGAGGAAGAAGAGCAAGACACTCTGGAACTGGAAATGGTGTTGGAGAGGAAGAAGGTAGGCTATATATTATGTAGGAATTATTTTGTCAAGGTTGTAGCTAGCTAAGAGGAAAAGATGTACTTGCAGACACTGCATTGAAGGAAAAGCTATAACATCTTTCCATGATTCTACAAAGGGAAATCCCATTTTGGATTAACTTGCTGTTGTGTTCTCTGGCATCTAAAAGAAATGTGTGTTAGCATAGCCTTCTAGGAGAAAACTGTTACTGACTCTTATCTTTTAAGATACAGATCCTTGGCAATAAAATGCCAAAAACATATTTAGACCTGTTTCTCCAAATCAAAGATGATATGTATTTTTGTGGAGGCTATATATGTATAATGTGCTTTCTTCATTCTACTGAGAGTTTGTCTACTACATTATTACACAGTTACTATCCATAGTGATTAGTTGTTTTAGAATTCAGCTTGACGTTTTTTATATTTTCTCTTCTGTAGAAAATCAAATTCCTGGTTGATTTTTTTTAAAATATTGATCAAATTCACTGTCTTTGGGGCGGGGGAAGTACCATAATTATAAATTTACAAACAAGTAGTGGATATGGCCCATTAGACAGCAGTTGATAACAAAAAGTAAAGTGAGGCTTAGAGCAAAAGGTCTTAAAAGTAATGAGGAAAATCATTATATAATAGAATGTTCTACACATACAGTCTTTCACTATTGAAGGCAAATACTTAGGAGCAATGAATGAAGGAATTCTCCAATACTGAAATAATGTTTCATTTTCATAGGCAGAATTACGAGCTTTGGAAGAAGGTGATGGGAGTGTTTCAGGCTCCAGTCCACTTTCTGATGCAAGTCAATCAGATCTAACACGGCGGTTGTTACCAAAGCAAGGGAAATGGAAGCTGTTTGGAGTTGCTAGTCCTGAATCTACAAGCCGAGGGTCTAGCAAGACAGGCCAAGATAGTCCTGAGCCTGGAGAAACTGGTAAGATTATTTTCAGCGCTTTGGTTAACCTTAGTTGCTTATGTCTTTCTGTCTACCTGTGCCAAATTATTCTGAAAGAAATACGTTTAAGGGAAGATGGGGAATTCTTAAATTGGGCAGAGGAATTGTTTGGGGAAGGATAACAGTAAGAACCCTCCCTCCCAAAAGTTAAAAGAAATATCTAGCAGGGAAATGGCAGAACGTCTCAACTCTTTCTTTTACTCTTTTTCCCCAAGGAAATCTGTTTAAAGGGGCCCAAACGAGTCAGACAGCTAATAACCTCAAAGGAACTTGCAATTGTTATTTATGTGTGTATGTGATCTTTGAGCAATCATGGAGAACAGGGCAGATTTTGTACATACATTAAAAAAAAGGGGGGGGGAAACAGTTATTTACATGTCATCTTGAAATTGGTACCAGGCAAACTTTGGGACAGATTACTGAAATATTCAGTTTGTAAACATTTATTAAAACATGTATTGCTTGGCAAGAGCTAACTTTATAGCTAATTTCTTTTCCCCAACAAGTTAGTTGACCAGGGGAATGCAGTGGGCAGAGTCTTGACTTCAGCAAAACATTTGACAAAGTCTCCCAAGATATTCTGGTAGAGAAAATAACAAAAATATGGGCAGGACTATACTAGATTAGATGGATATACAGATGGTTGAACAATAATATCCCATGGGCATGTATCAAGCTGGAGAGAAATACCCAGTGCTATACTTCAGGGCTCCATTCTAGGTCCTGTGCTCTTCAGGGTTAAATATGCATTCATCACATTTGCAGACAACACTAGGTTGAGGGAATAACAGCCACCTTGGAGAATACAGTCAAGATTTTGATAGGCTGGAATAATAAACAGAAGTCAACAAGCTTCAGGGAAACCAAATGTTGTAGTTGTTTTTAAATATCAAAAGGGTTGTTTATGAGCCAGGATTTAGTCATTTCAAAAGATAGAACAAGAAAGAACTGGTTTAAATTACAAGGAAGTAATTTACATTCTTCGGTTCTGTGATCCTTATATTCTGTGACTGTAGAGAATGAAAGTAAAGAGTAAGATCTATAGTCACTTCTCTTATTTTCTGTTCAGCTGTGAAAGAGGAACCAGAAACGCCTGATGACAACTTAGACCATGGACCAGACATGGAAGAAGTTCAAGACAAAGTGAAAACACAAGGGGTTTTCAAGGTAGAAGATGAAGAGCAGGACTTAAAGGTGTGTGAGTTAAAATAGGCTTTATAGTCAAGACAGAATCATGTATTTAGGTATATCATTTGCAAATCTTGTTTTCCTGACACACAATGATCATTCATTTTCATATCATTAAGAAGAGTGATATGACCTAAAGCAATACAAGTATGATCATTTACAACCTCAAATTTAAGCACAGACTAAATAAGCCTACCTGAGTGTTTGTAGTGATGTAGCTTATAGACTGAACTTTCTTTTAACTTCTGTCTTAGTGTGTGCATGTGAATTTGTCCTTAAGTCATTGTTGGTACTTAATCAATGTAGGTTATTTTATCATAGAATACCTCTGAATCTTTTAAGTTTTAATTATTTTTAACTGCTTCTAATAATATAATACTTCTAGACATATTCTGTGCTGCATCCAAATAAGTTACAGGAATTTAAAAACAAATGGCATTTGATATGTGAAGGTGTAATGCAAGTTCTGACAAGAAGTAGGCAGTCTTATTAATAGCAGGAAGTATTTATTAGTAATGAGAAGCATACAGACTTATCCTTTTATTTAAGCATTGCAGCTTTTGTGACTGTCGGTACTGAATAATGAAATAACAGCATTTTTGTCAAAGTAGGTGAAAATGTCTGCCTAGGACATAATGATTACTGATTTATACATATTTAAAATTAGATAAGATCTTAAATTATCCCATCAGGATAAAATAAAAGTACATGGGCAATAGGATTCAGGACAATACATTTTTAAAAATATTTGGCTAAGATTGGCTCAACTCTGGTCCTCATTACTCACAAAAAAAATTCAGCTGAGATTTCCTATTCAGATCATGGATCTTTGTACAGTTCAGAGTCAGCATTGCAATAGTCTTTTATGTTATGACTAACAAACCAAAACTTGACCTCTTGCTTGCTTTACTTTTGGCAGTTTCAGATTGGAGAGCTGGCCAATATGTTGATAAGCAAGCTGGAGTTCTTGGGCATCAGTAGACAGTCGATCTCTAACTTCCACATGCTACTGTTGCAGACTGAGGTAACCAGGATTTACCTTTTATTAAAAAGAAACAATGGAATATAGGAAGCCATATACATGAAAGGATTGTGGTGTGACAAGAATTTAGGAAGTTCAAGTCCCATGGCATAAATAGCAGTCTCTATTTCTCTTCCCTTGTCCCTTCCTCCCCCACCAGCTTTTGGCTTTATTTAAGACAATATTTTATTTGTGGACATAATGGATGTTATGTAATCTTTATAATTAATTCCAAGCTTTATCTTTACTGCTGCTTCCTATTCTAAGGTCTTAGTACTGTATAAAATTCTAGAGTTAAGCAGAATATGGCATGCGTGTGGCCACCTGTCTGCAAATTTTTCATTATTTTGTGTCTTTATCTCTCTTTGACAGACTCGAATTGCAGATTGGCGGGAAGGTGCTCTCCAAGGAAATTACCTCAAACGCAAATTACAAGATGCAGCTGAACAGCTAAAACAATATGAAATAAACGCCGCCCCTAAAGGCTGGTCCTGCCACTGGGACAGGTACGCACTCTTCTCCCCTTTTCACCTTTCACCTTTGACATCTCAGACATGATTTGTGATCATCACCACCTACCGACCTGCCGTCATCTGTCTGGAGACTGAGAGCAGCTGCACTTAGCGGTGCTGAGCGGGCAAAGAGCCTCTGGCACATACAGATTTTGAGCCAGCCACAAAAATTGGAGAAATATAAAGTCTATGTTAAGTGTATTGAAATGGATTTGATTCCGCGATTGGACAGAGCTGGTGTTTACTCTCGAATGTAAATGCGCTAAGGAGGGCGGGCTTGGGGGGTCGCGCATGCGAGAGCTCTGTGCACATTGCAGGATCTCAGGAACTACGCTCCCAAGT
Source organism: Pseudoxenodon macrops (assembly GCA_032467955.1). Classification (NCBI taxonomy): domain Eukaryota; kingdom Metazoa; phylum Chordata; class Lepidosauria; order Squamata; family Pseudoxenodontidae; genus Pseudoxenodon; species Pseudoxenodon macrops. The sequence continues at coordinate 140,669 of JANHFT010002315.1, forward strand.
AACGTCTGTGTCCTTATGGAAAGCTCACTGCCTGAGGATCTCAACGAAGAACAAGATAACTGTCTCCTGCCAGCAGGTCAGACCAAACTATTTCTTCTTATTTTTGGCTTTCTTGATTATTTTTGTTTATTTGAAATCTTTGCTCTTTTGTTTTTCAGCTCCCAGATCCTCTCCCTCTCAGTAGCCATTCACTATGTCTGACACCAAGAGTATCATACATGTGACTGCAGCAGTCCATGGGAGCAGCCATCTTTCATAAATTGGGCTGTTTCTCTTTTGCTATTCTGGAAGGAAATGAATCCTGAGACTACCTTTAAAGTCTATTTCCTCATACAGCCTTTAATTTCATATCAGCCGCAAGCGAGTTGTTTCGCTCACCCCCTACTCTTGGAGCAAGGGGGTCAGGGCTGTGATCACAGAGCCAGCACCACAAACAGTTTGGAGCAAGCTCATCTTGCCAATTCTTCCTCAAAGCTGTTTGTTGCCTTTGTGAACAGCAGTCCTTTTATAAGAGGTTCTTCCTGTGAGAGTATTCCACTGTCGCAGGATAGGACCACATTATTGTGTCAGTGTGGGGGGTGAAGAGAGTAAAGCTTTGTTTTCTTTCTTGTGATTTAGGGATCATAGACGCTATTTCTATGTTAACGAGCAGTCAGGCGAATCCCAGTGGGAGTTCCCAGATGGGGAGGAGGAGGAGGAAGGACAAATCCTAGAGAATAAAGCAGAAGCTCTTCCCAAACAAGCATTGAAGGAGAAAACTGAGTCTGGTGAGGAATCTACTGATAATGCTACAGGTACACACCTGGATGTTTTGCTAAAAGAAAACTAATGGGGGGGGCATTTTTAGAGGGGACCGACCATATTTAACACAGAAGAGTAGTTGCTTAAGGACAAGTATGCCTAAGTATTCATCCGTACATTGAAAGGTAAACTGAAATAAGATGTGTTATCTATAATATTCCTTTGTATATAAACTAGGATATTCTTTTCATCATTGTGTGCAGTTCATGCATCATATATATCCATGTGAAGCCAGATTTCTTTCTGCTGGAATTCTTTCAGTTTAATTTTAGAGTTTGGAGGACTGGTTATTTGGATTCTTTTTAATATTGGAGGTGAAGAAACTCACATAAAAACTCTACATGCTCATATGTTAAAGCAAAGGAAACTGGATAAGAACATATAGTTGCTGGAAAACCCAAGAAAAACGGAATAGCAATTTACTGTATATCAGGTTACCAGGTTGACAGGTATTGAATCAGTTTGAAGACTAAAATAGGGAAGATTTTAATTTTGAAACTATGGAAAGAAGGTAACATATTTCCAGATATGCCTCCATCTACACTCCAAATAAAAAGAACAATTTTAAAAATATTTTTCCAAGTGTTAATTCAGGTACAACAAGGTGAAATATCCCTGGAAATACACGTGGAGCGTTAGATTTGAATTTAGACCATTTCAAGGGAGGAAATCAGTTGTACTCCAGAATGGTTATGTCCCCAAGGTTCTGAAATCATCCAGTAAAGAAATTCATGCAGTGATATATGCAGATTACGATCCAGTTCTAATAACATTGCATTCTTGGGGGGGGGGGCATTCTGTCAAATGAATTATGTATAATAGATTGCAACTCCATGACAAGATCATACAGATTTTTTTTTATTTGTATCCCGACTTTAATATTTTTACAGATAAGGTGGCGAACATCCTCCTCCTATTTTCCCCAAAGCAACAACCCTGTGAGGTGGGCTAATGATTAGTCCAAAGTCAACCAACTGGCTTTCATGGCTAAGGCAGGACTTGAACTCACAATCTTCTGCTTTCTGTCCTGCTATTTAACCACTAGATCAAACTGGCTCTATGCAAAAAACAAAAAGGAATTGAGAATTTTCTTCGTAATAAACACAACATCAGGAATTTCTGATGCTATCATTTGGGAGATAAACAAAGCATGAATTAGCAACTAATCCGAAAAGAGAACAACTGGATGCCAAAATAAGAGAATTAGAACAAATAAAAAAATAAAACTGCAAAACACATAATCCAAAAGAAAAACTGCTGATGAAAGAATTTAAATGAAAGAAATTAAAAAAAAAGAAAGAAAGAAAAGTGGCAATTTACTTTTTCAGTTTTATCCTACCTTTATTATTTTATAAGTAACTCAAGGTGGCATAACTTGGGAAAGAATCAGATCCAAATGGGCCAATAGCTCAGTATTATGAAAAACTCAGAGAAATTGTTGGAATCACTGACAAACACAATAAAAGTGATACCACAAATATGAGAAATAACATACTGTATATAACTTGGATTTACAAAGAAGACAATGACAGAGAAACCACAGTAATACAAACCAATCTCTGTTGAATATAGATGATAACTTTTTAGAATACTAGTGAGTGTACTTGAGGTACACCCAAGGGCAACAGGTTTATAATCAGTACAATAGAATACATTAGCAATAAATATGAGTCAGTTGTCAAATGTCTGAATTTTGATCACATGGACATCAGGATGCAGCAGTGGTTGTAAAGTGAAAAATGGTCAAGTCTTTTCACTGCCATTGTAACAAACAATCACTAAATGAACTGTCGTAAGATGAGTATGTCAGTCAGAAAACAAAGAAGTTAGAAATTAAATATTTATGATGTTTTTAGTCATTTCCCCCTTTTTTTATGGCATCTTTGAATAACAAAATAGTGGAAACGAAGAGATTCAAAAGGTCTTTAAAATTCTTTTTTTTTTATTGTCAAAAATAGGTTAATCTATTTTGTCTTTCTGGTTAATTTTTCATCAACGATATACGGTGCGTTGACTACAGAATTTCAGTAACTTGTTTGTCCTTTATCTCTGCATCAACTCTTCATTTTCTCTTCTTTTTTAAATAATAATTAAAGAAAAAGAAGTAGGTTTGCCTTCGGGGGGGGGGGGGAAGCCCCGTAAATTGATAGAAGAAAGCAATAAAATGTCCAAGCAAATTAGTTAAAACTTTTATATATATGACTTTTTTCTTTCAGGTACTGTTTCTAAAGAATCTCTTTCTAGTCAAGCTGGAGCTACTTCTCTTGTGCCTCTCAGTCCATTTTGGACTGTTCTTCAGCCCTCTACCCCAGTACTGCAACCCCCTTTAC
>JANHFT010002315.1:147379-157442 GCA_032467955.1 Pseudoxenodon macrops
GTTTAACAGATGGATCGTTTGAGATGCAGTCATTGGTATATAGAGAAAAGAGAAGTGGTGAGAGCACACAGCCCTGGTGATAGATAGCTCCCCACTATGGGCTTTCCTTGAAGCAAATTATCTTGTTCCAGTCCAAACCCGCTTCAGATTAGGACACGTAATAGAGATAAACTTGGTTATTCTATGATGACAGAGGGAATTGTCTTTGACCTCTCATCCACTGCAGTATTCCCCTGGATCATTTGGGCTATTCTGGAGGTCATTTGAAAGTGACAGGAAAGGGGAGGTCTCATCATTTCATTTCAACATCTCCCTGTTCTGGGAAACTTCAAAGAGACATAATACACACTTCCCTGAAAGAATCACACAGGCTACAATTTATTTATAAATGAGAAATCAAGGGCTGATTATTTTCATAAAAGCCAGGGATGTGCAGAAAACAATCTTTCGTTATTTCGGTTATCAGTGTTTTAATGATACAAGCTTTCCAAAGCAAATTAGAATTAGGCAACATCTAAGAGGAAATAAATAGTTTTGATGTTTGTTACAGAGGAAAAAAAACAAGACAAAGATGCCATCTCTGGTAAAAAAGTGGCAGAGTATTCAACGGGAATTGGATGAGGAGGAAAACTCCAGCTCTAGTGATGATGATCGGGAAGTGATGTCACAAAAGCGAATAGAAGAATGGAAACAGCAGCAATTAGTCAGGTATGTAGAAGTTTACATAATACATCTGTCACCCAACTGCATGCACCCTAAAATATTTTGATTCAGTTCAATTTTTCCTAATTTGGGGACAGCATCTGTTATTTCATGTGGTATCAACAAAAATGAAGGGTGATTTTGTGTTTAAATTGCTTTTCAACGTAACTTATTTAAAAAACAATATGTACTGTAGGCAAGAAATGTTCATTACTTATGATAGGTTTTTTCATAAATTAGTGCACACTTAGAAAAATGTCCTTCTGATTTTAGATCTTACATTATGTCGGTTTTTTTTTATTGTAATGTTCCTTTCTATTCTTTTTACAGTGGCATGGCAGAAAGAAATGCCAATTTTGAGGCTTTGCCTGAAGACTGGAGAGCTCGACTCAAGAGGCGGAAAGCCACTTCAAACACATGAGCTTTTTTTTAACCATACCTGTACAGTTAGAACCTTTTACTGTTGGATCTGTTGTAACTTTGAAGATACTTATTTCAGTTCAATTACCTGAGAGAGAATTTTGTTGGACTTGGGAATCTTTTGGAGATATACTTTGGCAAATAGGCCTGTGAAATGATGGTTAGGCTTGGTACTTCTATGTTAAGGAGCTCCCATTTCAGACAGCTGACATACCATTCTGTCCAGTTCCCTGGTGGAACGGATAACAATAACTGATTGATGCACTTTGGCTGGTTCCATTTCTTACTCCACATTTCTACTCTTGCTTTCTCAAGTACTGTAATGTGTCTAGCTGTAATTTGCCACTTAGATCAAACATAGCATTTCAGGATTTGAATCCCTTGTTTCATTCCTGGTTTTGCCAACACTTTTGGTTTGGCAAAATTGTTTGTTTTTCTTCCCTGGGCATTTTCATTAATTGTATTAAAAATAATCTTCCCTTCCTATTTTTGCTGCTCTAACATTCTATTAGTTTCACTGGTGTGGCTAAAACAAAATGGAAAATCCCTTTTATGTAGCTGCCATATTGAGCACTCTTTAAATTGAAGGGGGTTCCTATGTTTTTACTGTTGGATATTCAGGGAAGGAGCCAAGTGACTCATTTGTATAAAAAGCTGCTGGCTTGCTATTCTGTTGCTGGCCAGGCAATAACTGAGTGGTTTGCATAGTCCCGGATCAGTTGCAATACAGCCCCCTCTCATAAAGACCTGCATTTGTATGCTACTCTGTGTTTAAGCCCTATCTAATCGGCTGCCAATTGATAGATATCTGCTAGAGGAAGGGGGGGGGGATTCTCAGTATTTAATTCTTAAGTCCATGTCATTGAATTCCAGCAGAAATTCTGTGTTTAAAGCCAGGATGAATATTTATTCAACCTATGAATGTCTGAGTTAATTCTCCGTTTGCTTTTTAAAAATCTAAATCAAGTGATAATGATTTTCTGTAAAATGAAAGAAAGGATGGTTTATGGTTGGATGCCATTTGTATTTCTCCAGTTTATGGCTATGTAAATTTGTACATACACATTAATAAAATCTTTTTTTTATACTTCAGAACTGTTTTATGCTATCTTGAGTCCATTGTCAATAAAAACGATAGTTACCTACCAAGCATATACCTTATATGAAAACACTGCAAAATTACGTTTCTGCAAATATGCATACCTCAAGACAATAATGGATAGTATATATATATATCAGTATCAATGATGGATCTTTCACTTATTTTCAGATCTGAAATAAATAGCACAACTGAAAACCTAAGTGTTTTGTGGAAAGTTGCAACAAATAACTTCCCTGACTTATAAAATTTAAAATAACCAGGATCCAGTTCTTTTTGCTTTTGTGGTTTAGAAAAAAATGTATAACGTACATTGCATGTGGGCTGTGTTATTATAATTTGACCCCTTAATTGACTGTTCCTTACCACTAAGAAAAAAGATCTTAACAGCTTGCTGAATTATTACAATAAATAATCATTAACATTTTATATTTCATTTTAAAGGTATATAAAGGATTTATATTATTATGATTATGTGCTATCAAATCAGTGTTGATGCTGAGTCATTCCATGGACAGATTGTTTTCCATCACCATCTGTTCCTAACCGGGCCGAATAGTTCTTTCAATGATACGTCCATTGCCACTGTAACTGAGTCTATTCACCTTCCTATTGATTGTCCTCTTCTTTTTCTTTCATTTTCCCTAGTATTAAGAGTTCTCCAGATTGCACAATGCAATGCAAGATAATTTGAGCAGGGTAATTTATGCCTTGAGTTAAAATTCTGGGTTAATGAGCCATGTGTTTTCTTGGCTGTCAATGGTATTCTCAGGAGTCTTCTCCAATACCAAAGTTCAAAAGTGCCAATATTCTTTATAATATTCTGCTTCTTCACAGTCTTTCACTTCCATAGAATGTCGCAGAGAATACCATGATTTGCATTACTCTGATCTCTGTAAGTAAAGAGACCCAAGGACATTTGAATATCTTTTTCAGTGCCTTCATACTGTTAGGTGCTAGTCTTTGGCATACTTCTTGACTGCCAGTAGATCCCAAAAGGCAGAAGAATCCTCTGATCTTTAGTAGCACATGGATTACTATCCAACCTGAGGGGCCCATTCTCTAGCACCATAGCATGAATCGTTTCATATGTTCTATCCCATCTGGAGTTTACCATTCTGCAATATATAAATTGTTGTTTTTGTTGCTAAAGTGATGGTTTGCCTCCAGCATCTGCTTGTATTGCTGGTGCCTAATATAGGTAGCATCTGCTTGCTTGTTTGCTTTAGCTGAGTAGCTGCGACCTTCACTCCTTGCATAATCCTGCTGGGATTACATACTTTTGGTACATACCTATGGCATTCTTTGCTCATCCTTCCCAAGAAACCCATCTCTCACCTCCCGCCCTGGTGAAATAGCACAACAGGAGTTAAAAGGAAATGCTTAAAACAAGTTGATATGTAAATAACATTATAATAATCTGTTCTTTCCTTTTCTCTCCTATTTTACTAGTCCTATTTGTTAAATTTGTATCTTACATTTCCTCCTGAGCTCACATACATAAGTGTTCTCTTTTACGTTTTCCCCAGAACAGCAGTCCTTTGAGATAGATTCGACTGAGAGTGATTGGCTCTGAATCATGCATTACACGAAGAGCCAGTGCTGAATTAAGAAAAGGAAAACCTGGATGTTAGCCCTGCTTTTGACACATAATCAACTGATTGACTTGGGATAGCTCTTTTTATTAAAAGCTATAGTACTTTGATGCAGTTAAGGACAATGAGCTACTCACTGGGAGAGTATGAGCTCAGTTAATGATTCTCAGCGCTAGGAAGGAGGTGATAGCAAAACCACTCCTGAAAATCTTGCCATGAAAACCTGCAGAGACTTGTCCTGGCAATCAACAGGAGTCAACAGATAGCAGCAGCAAAAGTTTCCATAGCTGAGGACAAAACTGAATCTTGGTCACCCCAATCCTTAATCACTATAGCACATTGTTATATATATTTAGCAATAGCACTTAGACCTATATACCACTTCACAAGGGCGCTGAGCTACTCAATGAGAGAGTATGAATTATATCTGAAGCATGAGCTCGGCTAATGACTCTCAGCGATAGGAAGGAGGTGATAGCAAAACCACTCCTGAAAATGTTGCCAAGAAAACCTGCAGAGACTTGTCCTGGCAATCACCAGGAGTCAACAGATAGCAGTAGCAAAGGTTTCCATAGCTGAGGACAAAACTGAATCTGGGTCACCCCAATCCAACTCCTTAATCACTATAGCATATTGTTATATAGCAATAGCACTTAGACCTATATGCCACTTCACATTCCTCTCTAAGCTGTTTACAGAGTCAGCATATTGCCCCCAACAATCTGGGTCCTCACTTTACTGACCTTGGAAGGATGGAAGGCTGAGTCAACCTTGAGCTGATGAGAATCAAACTGCCAAATTGAAGGCAGCCAGCATTCAGCAAACATAGCCTGCAGTGCTGCATTCTAACCACTACGCCACCACAGCTCTTATATCTTAAGACAGTGATGGCAAATCTATGACACGCGTGCCACAGGTGGCACGCGGAGCCATTTCTGACCGCATGTGAGGCGTTTCCCTGCCAGCTGCAGCGAGCTTGCGTGCGCTGGCCAGCTGATCTTTGCCTTGATTTTTGGCTGTGTTACACCCTCTGGAGGCTTCAGGATGCTTCCCTAAAGCCTCTGGAGGGCGAAAAATGGCCCAATGGGGGGAGGCGCATGCGCAGTGCAGTGTGCATGGGGTGGTGGTTGTGTGGTGGCATGCATGCACGCGCTAGCGAATGCGCGCTGCCACTTTTGGCACACAAGAAGAAAAAGGTTAGCCATCACTGTCTTAAGACTTCTTAGTAATTCCCCAAAGATGGTTTTAACTGCAGTTAATTTAAAAAAATACTTTTGTATGAGCCTAATAATGATAACTTTATAATTGTTCAATTAATTGCTGTTAACTAAATCCAAGATAGAATAATATGCCATCAAATTCCGACGTGCTAGTTCCTATTAACTTTTATTACAGGATTTTAAAATTTGTATGTAAAGAAGGTTTAATTAAAAATTCCTGCAAGATACTATACTGCATAATTGTGTATCAAATTGTTACGAAAATGACTCTCCAAAATAGATTATATATTTGGATCTTGATCTTGCATCTTGATCCTTAGTTGAATGGATGTTTAATGTAATATACACATTAATGCTGTATCCAATCATGTCCAAATAAGATTATTACAAGAAAACATGATGTCATGTTTTTCCTAGAAAGTATTAAAGGACCCACTGTTTTATAAACAGTTGCAACAAGACTTTGAGGAATATTTTCTTATAAGTAGGCATTCTGGGAATTCCAAGAAATAATGAATCCCCTTATGACAGCAACGAAAAATTAAGTTAAACAAAATCTGTGTGAAAGTGCTAAGGAATTTCTATTTCCTTTTTTAATTATAATTTTCCCAGTATTTCATCTCTTAAAATATATGTAACCTACTAGATTATTTTTTGTTCTCTTTGTATGTAGACCAGCAAAAAACTCAAAAACCAGGGTTGAAACCCGACTATAGAGTCCCAGTCTATGTTGCATCTGGACGTTCCTCCGCCCAATTTGTATTCATTCAATTCGCTATTTCGTCTGAAAGGAGAACATGGAAACCACACCTGGGTTGATTTGTGAGACCCACCCTATCAGAATATCCCTATTAATAAAAAAATGTGTGGCGACTGATATCAATTTACGTTTAATACAAGCCCGCAAGCACCACTGAACCTAACCGCCGCACCCTTTACTAGACGGCAAAACAAAACGCGTCCCAAGAAAACTCAAACCACGTGGCTGCTCCCTCGGTTTTGTAAAAAGCCACTGGCGGGCTTGAAGGCGGCTCAGCCGCCAATCCGCCTCGGCCGACCAATGAACAGCTTACCTTCCCGCCCCGCCCGCCCCCTCCCGGGTGGTGGGTGGGGCGGCTTGGCGTGACTGGTCGCTAGGATACCAAGTTCTCTTCCAGAGGGAATGAGGGAAACAAGGGAGAAAGGCCGTGGGTGTCACTGTCGGAGATGCCCGAAGGCCGGGAGAGGCGGGCTTGCGTTACCCTGAATGGAGCAAAGCCTTGCGGCGGTTACCCGGAGGACCGGCGGAATACTCCTTCCTCACTTCTGAGACAGTTGCGACTGTTGTACGTTAAGGCTTAGGGCAGCTCCTATGGGAGACACACGCCCTTGATGCCCGGAAGGAGCGTGTGTGGTTGTGAGAATCCGTGTGGTCACAGAGGCAATGGTGTCTGGATCTTGGCAGGAAATATTGTTTTAAAAAAATCTTTTTAAGACAAAACCTCTTTCTGGCTTCTCCGCCTGCCCTTCCTCCTCCTCCTCTTTCCCCTTCATCTTAGCCCTGTCATTTTCACAACTCCACATCACCTTGTGCGTGATATAATTTGTAGTGCAAGGAGAGATTTGCAGAATAATCAGCCGTTCCTTTTAAGTTTATAAAAAAAAAAAAGTTCTAAACCTTCAGGTATCTTTACTCCGCCCCACCCCTCTATTCTTTTTTAGGTATCATCAGATAAAAACATCACTGCATTCAACATGTGTTCACTAGACCCTGAGATTCAGGTTAGTACAAAATTGAGTTCATATGTTTTATGAGGCTTAAAAGTCTCTCATTTTTAATTTCTGAGAGTGGGTGGGTGGGTAAAGCAAAAACTAGGTTCTCTGGGAGAGAAGGGGCAATCTTTTAGATTTTTAGGAGAAATTAGACAACTCGTGATCCATTCAATCATTATTTTATAGCTATTTCCTTATCAGATTCCTCTGTGCCTTCAATAATAACAGAGCTGCTAATACTGAAAAATTATAAAAAATTCAGGGAGATATTTGGAAATGCATCTGCCTTGAAAGTAGCCCATGTTCAACTGCATAGCACAGTCAAAACAGCAGGAGTTGAGCACAGGGAATGTTGTATGACATTTATTATGTCATAAAGTGCTTTATAATGTTTTATGTCATAAAATATTTTATAAAATTTGCCAAATTTCAATTCCACTGGAGTCAGGGGTTCCAGATTTTGGACACTTTCTGTAAATTAGCCCATTTGAGGTATCTTGGTTCAAAAATTGTTGCCCTACAATGCACTGTTTCACCCAGTTAAAGGTTACAGACACAAGAGTTTTAGTAGTATACTGGACAACCTGTGACCCTTTGAGTCATTCTTCTTTCCGCATACAATGTAGGCTTGCACTCTTTCCCCTCCCCTATGATCCTCAGCTGGTTGGCAGTACTGTCTGCACTTTGCTGGAGGAGGGGGGGGGAAACCAAGTGAGTTGCAGACCACAAGAAAAACTTCACTCCTGCTCCCCATTTTGATATATCTCCCTTGCCAATCACCAATAGTTCCTAGCCAACACTACCTCATTAGCTGGCATTCCAAACACTCACTCCTTTCTCTTTCCATAGATAATATATGTTTGGTCAATTTCTGCTCCTTTATGCCCCTCAGCAGCTGCCACTGCCTCTCCTCTCCCCCCCACCAAGAGCTGCCTATGACTTTGATCGGGGAGGAGGAATAAAGGGAGTGTTCTGAGCTAGGCTTCCTGAGAAAGCATAAATCACAAACTTAGTAAAAATAACACCTCTTTTTATTTAAACGTCTGTGAATTATGTTCATTCATAGCCCAAGCAGTTTGTTAATAGTCCGACAGAAATCTGCCACAGTCTTTTGGGATAAGGCTGATAAGCACCCACCTATATCTCCCTTGAAACGCTGCCAAAGTCCTTAATTGCCAGTTGTCTTTGTAAGGCCAAACAGAGCACAAAGTCAAAACGGAGTTTCAAAACAAACAAAGTTGCTTCCTGCAAAGGCTCATGTCCCTTTCATCCTTCTTTATGTCTTATGGGAGGAGCCAATCATCTCCAAGCCTTACTCCCAAGTCGCCTCTTTTGTCTTAACTGTTCTTGCCTTCTAGCAGCTCTGCACATGCGCACACTGGGAACAGGCTCCCCCTGCTCCTCTGCCATGCTGCTGTCAGACTCTGGAGGCTCCGGAGTCAGCACATAACTCCCAGATGGCTCTAGCCCCATCTCTGCCTCCAGCGCAGAGCCTTCCCCAGACTCCAAGACTGGCCCATGTTCCTCCCCAGCTTCCTCAGTCTGATTATGCTGCCAGCTCCTCAGGCTGCTGGCGGACCACAACAGGGAGCAGCAAACCTCTGCTCCCCTATTCAACAATGGTGCCTCCCAATCAGGGAGGAAGAAGAACCTGTCAACTACCAGCACCCCCCAACCAGCTCTACCTTGCCAGCAAGCATCCCAGTTGCTCCTTCCCCCTTTCCTCGCCAGGCAATCCCATTAGGAGATTTCAGATTTTGGTCTTGGTTCCAAAGCAGCCAATGCCCACTTGCCCTTCAGGCCTTGGTGCCAACCCTCAGGGATTAGAGGGAGACAGGAAAGAGGGTGGGAATATGCCTCCCCCATCTTTCCTTGTGCCATTCAACCTTCAGGTTTCTGGGAAGTAGAGTTGAAGGCGTGATGGTGCGAAGTGGCCACAATTTCCCCAAATTTCATTCCCACGAGACTCATGGGTCCCAGCATTCTGTAAACCCATTTCAGTGACCTTGGTTCAATAACTGTTGCTCTGTACTTCCCAATTCTGCCCAATTGAAGGCTACAAACAAACAGACACAACAGTATTAGTACCATAGTATATATATAGATCTGATGAACAGTCATAGTTTGGATTTTGGGTGTGACCAGCAAGAAGTTCTTTCAAGAGCATACTTAAAATATAGCATATTGAGGTATTTTTATTTTGGTCTCAGCATTGCTACACTATGGTAAATGAGTTTCAAGTATGCATGCTGGCTTTTAGAATGATCAGAGATCTAATTGTTTCCACAGCAGTTTAAAGACCCATATGAACAGTTTATATATCATCATCTCCAGTACTATGGTTATTTCAGAGGTAAGGCATTTGTTCTCAATTTAATGTTTCCATTTTTATTGCATCTGTAGCATCCTATAGCAAAAGATACTGCTTTTGTCAAAGGACTAGCTAGGCGGGATTGCTTTTCACTGCTTGTTTTTATTATTTGAACATTACAAAATCCTTAGTGCTTACTGTTCCTTATCATACAATAATTACTTCATTTATATAATTCTCTGTGGAGATCAGATGACATTAAGCACTTTTAGATTTAGATTTCCTATAACATGAGGCTTGAAGCTGCAATTCCTGAACCTCCTTTTTTATGACTGTAGAACCTCCACTGCTCCTGAGAATTGACAGCAAATGAAAATATAAGGGAGCAATAAAAGAAATATACCATAGGTAAAAATCAGCTTGCCCTTGTCCATTGTCCACAGTCCATAGGTGAGACAAGCTTAAGTTGTCCTTAGCTGTGCTAATGTTAAAATAATAATTTCCCCCTTTATTCTGACACCATCCAAGGACAGCTTCAAGGTGTATAAAATCTATTAAGCTTTGCCACGTGTTAACATGGAGAGAGGTCAACTGACTTACAGTAATTGGAGACAGGGTGGAGGCAAGACAGAGATCAGCAATGGACACAGCAAAGTTTGTGCTATTGTAGTTTTCTGCCAGTTTGTGGATAGGGGAAAGGTTCTAATGTGAAAAAAATGTCTTTTAGTCAAAACAGGTGTTGTACTTATAAAATGAAGAAATATTGAAAAAATTAACACTTAATGGTTAAAGAATAGAATAGAATAGATTGATTGGAGTGTGATTGGACACAAGGAATTTGTCTTTGGTGCATGTGCTCTCAGTATACATAAAAATACAAGATACAGTTGTCAAGAATGATAAGGTGCAACACGTAATGATAGTCATAGGGTACAAATAAGCAATCAGGAAACAATATCAATAA